>CAXAAD010000331.1:0-29163 GCA_963966675.1 Lasioglossum calceatum | reverse complement strand
TTTACTACGATTACCACAATATATATTATTTTTTAATTCTTTTATTACATGAAACCTGTCAGATATAAACATACCATCTAAAATTTTAGCAGTTTTTTTAATTCACTTAGCACTATCCCCACCAATAATTAATTTAATATTTTTATAATTTTTAAATAATTTTGGTAGTAAGAAAAAAGTTTAGGTTTTGGTATAAAAATTATTCTTTATTTTAAATATATTTCTAAAACACTGATAAATCAACCTTTTAAAAAGTTATCTAATTATTTTATTTATATTTTTTATAAAACCTAAGCTTTTGTAATACTATCATAATTTTTGCATTTGTTTTTTAATAAATAAAGAATTAAATTCTGCTCCTCGAGTCTTCTTATTAAGAAAAAAATAACAATATTTTTTATTTAAAGATTCATTGTTTTCTTTTCCAATATTAAATGAAATTATTCTAACGGTTTGCAAATAAGATTTATTATTTTTATTTTTTAAAGTTACATGGGCATCATCCAAATTAATATATAAATTTTCTCAATTTTTTAAATCTATTTTTTTATTTTTTCTTTTTATTAATGCTTTTTGTAAAATACGCGAAACAGATAAACAATGTAATTTGCAATTAAACATATCTAATATATCACTATATCTTTTATTTTTTACTATTTCAGCAGTTATTTTTAGTCTTAAATCATTAATTATTCTTTGCCATTTTTTAACTCCAAATTGTTTATCAACAAGAGGAACATATTTTCACTTACCCTTATAAAGATATTTGTAAATTCTTCTCTTATAAATTAATATTCCAAATTCTGTTTTAATTTTTCTAGTTTTTATTTCTTTTACAAAATATTTTGTTTTATCTCGTTTTATAAAAATTATATCATCAGTTCTTTCTATCTTTTCTTTTAACTGATTTAAAGCATTTTCATAAATATTTTCACTAAATTTATTAAAATTAAACATTTTATTATTTCCTTTCTTTATTAAATTAAAATTATTAGTTAATATATTTCATAAATTTACACCTACTTTAAAAAAAGTATAGTATAATTATATTAATTATAATATTTCACAGAAAAGGATAAATATATGAAAAAGTTATTAAGTATTTTAGGAGCAATCGGATTAACTGCAACAAGCACAACATCATTAATTAGTTGTGAAAAACCAAAATCAGATATTAATAATGAAAACGATGGGAATAAACCAGAGCCTACATGAGAACCACAACAACCACCAGAAAATAGTAATTGAAAATTAATTACTGATTACAATTATTTTGAAAATAATGTTGATAATAAATATTATTTTGTTGGTTGAAAAAATACAAGTAATGAATGAAAAATTGCCAAGTTTAAACATGATACATCTGATGTAAAAAAAATAGGAGAGGTAATTTATGTTCATAGTATAAAATATTATGCTAAAAATAATAACCTTAAAGGTCTTTATCGTTGAGACGGAGTTGGTGAACCACAAATACCAGCAATTAACTCTAATACTGGTGAAATTACAGAATGAAAAGGTTAAAAAGGAACTATTTTTAAGTTCCTTTTTATATTAATCTTACAAATTTCATAAAAATAATTAATAAGAATAAATTAGTTATTGTACTATACAATGCGGTACTAAATTTTCATACTTCAAATGTTTGGCTAAAAAAACTATATATTGTTTGAAATATTTTTCCAACACCACTCGCTAATTCGTTTACTTGTTTTATACCAGGGATATTATTAACGATTCAAATTGCCGCATTTCTGATATGACACGCTAAATTATATCAACTACAACTTTCATATTGTGCTTGTCATCATTGACTATCGGGGAATAATCCACCGTTATTAATTTCTTGTCAGTTATAAATCCCAAAATTAAAATCATAATAACGATACATATCATTATCTTTTTGTGCTTGTAATTCAAAAACATTATAATCGATTTTTTGTTCTTCCATTTTTTTATATTTTAAACCATATTTATTCTGTAAATTACTATCGTTAAAAACATAGCCCTCATTTTGATTAATATTATAATCATTTGAGACTGAAAAATCATAGTTAAATACATCTCTATAATTTGTGTTATAAAACCGATTTTTATAGGCTGAATACATCTTAAAATCTAATAATTTATATTTATCAGAAAAATAAAAATATCGTGGATAAATTTTAAAACCATTATTTGCTAACAAACCATATTTTTGTTATATCCTTGCGTATAAGTATTATTATCTAAATCAAACATTGTTCGTAAATAATCCTTATAAAAATTTTTAGATACAACAAACATACTATTCAATAATTCTTTTAATTTATCATAAGAAACTAAAAATTTTTTCTTTTGTTCTTCAAATTCTTTTTTCTCTGCTTCGGTTTTTAAAACTTTTTTATTATTTTCAAATTTATAAATATAATTATTATAGTCATTAAAATATTTTATTGACTTTCCATTTTCATCTAAAATAACATCTTTAAAATTTTCTAATTTTAAACCAAAAAAGTTAATCAAAACAGTATCATATTGTAAATTATCAATATAACCACTTTCAATAAAATTACTACGATTTTGAAAAACAGGTACCAAAGCATAAGTAAAAAAAGATTTTAAAAAGTTATTAATATCTATTTTTCCAGTCATTTTTTGATAATAAATAGTATTATAAAGATTTCATTGTCCAATAGAATAAATATTTCCTTTAAAATTAAAGATATTTTCTTTTTCTTTCATAAAAGTAAACAAAAAACCTAATTTTTCATCTTTATGAGTAGATTCAGATACATCAAAACTGCGTGCCTTAGTATGTGTTAATTCTAAACTACCAGCAATAATATTATTACTTTTATCAATCGTTAAAATCATCCTATAAATTGATTTTTTAATAAAATATCAACTATCTATTTTTTGACTTTCATCAATAATTTCAAAATCAAAAATTATTCGTTGTGTACCAACAATAGAACTATCATAATTGGGATTTCCACCTTGCTGAACTCTAATATTTTCTTGGATAATAACATCTAAATACTTATTTAAAAAATCTTTAACTTTATTTTGATTATCAATATTTCAATCTGTAATTTTACCAGTATTAGAGTTAATTGCTGGTATTTGTGGTTCACCAACTCCGTCTCAACGATAAAGACCTTTAAGGTTATTATTTTTAGCATAATATTTTATACTATGAACATAAATTACCTCTCCTATTTTTTTTACATCAGATGTATCATGTTTAAACTTGGCAATTTTTCATTCATTACTTGTATTTTTTCAACCAACAAAATAATATTTATTATCAACATTATTTTCAAAAGAATTGTAATCATTAATTAATTTTCAATTATTTTCAATTAAGTTAACTGATTGTAAATCATTTATATTTGTTTTTAATTTATTTAGTATTTGAGTTAAATTATATTTAGTTGTAAAAGAATAAATAAAATTAGTTAATTCTCTTAAAAATTGTTTTCTATCAACATCATAAAATTTGTTAATGCTATACTGTTTAACATAATTATCTCAATTTTTATATAAATCCATAAATTTATCACTAGGTTTATCATAAGAAACACCAGTTGAATAACTATCCTTTAAAAAATCTAAATATCATTTATCATTATAAGTTAGCGATTTTGATGTTTTTAAAGTAGGATTAATAAAATAATTGGTATCACTTCAATTTTCGAAAAAAGTACCGCGTAAAAACATCGTATTAATAAAATCAGTTTCATTTATACCAGTTTCTACACTTCGCTTTGTTCTTACTTTTTCTGCTGTTTGTTGTGATTGATGGTTTTGTTGTAATGTCATTGCCCCTAATGAGAAAAAAGAAATCAATAAAATTGGTATAAACGAAAATAATACTAAAAACTTACGCATTATTCTCTACCAACTTATTTTTACGATTTTCTTTTATTAATTTGATAATTTCATTAAATAAATAACCATAAAAATAATGAATTATTAAAATATCTCATAATATAATAAATCATAAACCATAAATTATATAACCATTTATACCAGCATATTTCTCTTTTAATTCTTCAATCGTTGAAACTGTATCTAAAATACATACAAGCGTTAACGAAAAACTTATAATAAGATATAAAATTAAATCAACCCAAGAAATAAATAAACCATTTTGTTTCTTTTCTTTTTTATTTTCTACATTACTTTTCATAAATTCAACTCCTAACTATACAATGTTTTTGAAATAATAAAACCAATAATATATAAACTTGATATCGTTAACATTAACGGATGACTAAATAAAATCGCCATTTTACCAAAAATAGATAACAACCAAGTATCAGAGTTATATAAATCCATAATAATATTTTTTGCTGATGTTAACTGATTAATAATAACTGTAATAAAACCAGTACCAAATATAGCAATTGCCGCTACTAATAAAACTAACTTAATCATATAAAATCAACTCCTTACTTATTTTTTTATTCTTTTAGTGGTATGAATTCTTTTAAACCCTTGTTATCTTGTTTTTTCTTGTATTGTTAAACCTGATAATTGTTGTTTATTGCGACTAACTTTAAATTGTTTTCGTTCTTTAATATGTTTTTGTAAACCTTGTTTAGTACTAGAAACACCCCGAACAGTAGCACCGTATAGTTTAGAACTATTAATAACACCACTTTTAACTGTTGAACCTAAATCGTTATAATTAGTTGATGTTCCATGAATTGCATAAATTGATAACTTAATAACCATAAAAAAGATTAAAAAATAAGCAATCGTTATATTTGTCATTGGCAATTTAGTATTTCAAATCACATCAAAAACAAATAAAAAAGTATCAAAAATAAAACTAAAAATCTTATTTCAATTATCGTTATTAACGATTTCACTTAATAAATTAATCATCTTTTTTCTTTCCTTTCACTTTTTTTGCTTTTAAATTTTCTTTCAAAATATCAATATCAAACAATTCTAAGCGTTGTTTGTTATTTAATTTTGATATATCTTTTCAAAAATATTCTTTTTTATTAACAACTTCATCATTTTTTAAATCACGGACAAAACTTAATCAATGACTATCATATTTATTCGCAAATTCAAGCGGAATAATTATCTTAAAAAACAGAATTCCTAATCCAACATCCGACTTATGTTTTGCTCTTTTACCTTCGGCTGTTCGTTCTACTGATTTTGTTTTTCAAATTTCATAATCTGTAATATCTTGAAAAATACCAATTCGCATAACAAAACTACGATTAAAAATATTACCTAATTTTGACTTAACGGGTTTTTTCAATGAAATCGGAATAATAATACCACTTGCTAAATGACGAATATTATTTCACATCATACCCTCACGCTGTACAGTAAAAATCGCTCTATTTTTAAAATGTCTTGCTAAAACAATCCACACACTTTTACCACCATGAACTTTTTTAACTTCGTGGGGACTAGTTCCATCAATATATAAAAAACTCTCATAAAACAGAATTAAACTATCATCAGGTGGTACTAATTTGGTTCTATCAGTAAAATCTAAATTATTAAAAGTTAAAAGTTTTATTGCATCATCTTCAATTGGATAATTACTATAAATTTTCTTCGTTAAAAGTTTCATAACTTGTGATAAAAAAGTTAAAAGTAATGTTTTACCAGTTCCTAATTTACCAATAATTACTGATAACGAATTATCTTAAATAAAGTAAACTAAACGAAAAACATTTAACTGATAAAAAACATTTTTTCAAATTCACCAAATAAAATATACACATTGTAAAGCAAATAATAGTCAAAATAATAATCCAGTATAATTTAATGAAATTATTCAAAGTAATAAATCAATTAAACTAAACAAAACCATTGAACCACTAATATAACAAAAGTTTATTAGAAAAAATACAAACTTTTTCATTACTTAAAATACCCAACTATTTTAAAAATCATTCACAATAAGAACCAAGTTAAAAACAAAATTACAATTCAAACACCAATCATTAAAATTAAATATTCATTTTGAGTTAAATTTCAAGTTGTAATAGTTTCAACATTTGTTTTATTTATAAATAAAAAAACATGAATAAAAAACTCTTTTAATTTTTCTCAATCATTTTGCATCTTTAAAAACTCCACATTTTTTGAATAAGTTTAAAAAACATTCCAAAAAATAAAACAATAAATAATACAAATGATATGACATATAAAAATTCAGGGGCATTTGAACCAATAATATAACTAACAAATTGAACTCAGTAATTATATAAACTCATTATAAAAAACCTCTATCATATTTATATTCATTTTCATAATCAAAACTAAACATACTAAATTCCACGGGTTTTTTGTAACATTCCTCATCTAAAATTTCTAAAAACTGATAAGATAAGAATTTTTTATAACATTTTTTACATAAAAATGCAATCTTATATTTGCCACCAAACTTTCTAAAATAAACTTTTGCTTTTATAAATTTGTTAGAACAACCAAATAATTTAAAATAATGTTCATTTGAATTATAAATAATATAACCATTATCACATGATTTATAATCTTTATTTTTTTCGTACTTTATTATATCTTCTCTTTGTTCTTCTTTTATTGATTTAACTTCCATTTTATAATTCCTCCAAATCACGAATTAATTGTTCTACTTTTTCATCACTTCAATTTGTTAAATTATTATTGTTATTTGTTTTTACTTTTTTAGGTTCATTTGAAAATAATACTTTATGCATACGCGTAAAATAGTTTTTTTTTATATTGATTATACAAATCAATTATTTCTGTTCCAGTTAAAAATTTTCAATCGTGTTGTTTTAAATTTTCATCATATTTTACAATACGATAAGAATTATCATAAATCAAACCTATTGCTACTTGTTCAGAATGTTTTTCACTAGGATAAATAAATTTATTACTCAATCAAAAACCAATATGGCGATTATGATTAGGTAAATTTATAAAACTTGCTTTATCTGTTTCAAAAGGAATAAGTTCCTTAGAAATAAAATAATTTGCTATATTCTGATTTTTCTTAACAAAATTAATCAATTTTATCAACTTCTTTCTTTGAATTATTTTTTATCTTAATTTTTTACCTTCTTCTAATTTACCAATAATTACCGATAATGGATTATCTCGAACAGAATTAACTAACCGAAAAACATTTAACTGATAAAAAACATTTTTTCAAATTCACCAAATAAAATATACACATTGTAAAGCAAATAATAGTCAAAATAATAATCCAGTATAATTTAATGAAATTATTCAAAGTAATAAATCAATTAAACTAAACAAAACCATTGAACCATTAATATAAGAAAAATTTTTTAAGAAAAATATAAACTTTTTCATTATTTATCAACTTCTTTTTTAATTGATTTTTCATTATATTTATAAAAATATGTTGCATATAAAAATTGAATATATATAATGAAAATATTTAAAGTTAATATAATTAAAATTGAAACATGAAATATTAAATCTCCTTTATCTAATGAATTGTTTAAATATCTTGTAACTAAATAATATAAAACTCAAATTACAAAAGATAAAATAATAGAAACAAACAATGAAACCAAAATAGTAAATAATAAATTAGTTTTATTAATTTTCATAAAATCAACTCCTAACTAAATATTTGTTTAATAAACAATGTTATATTTAATGTTTATATATTGCTTATTTATTAATAAAAGCATTGATTATTAACATTGTTATACATAATGCTAATATATTGTTTATTTAATGTTTAATAAACAATGTTTTTAACAATGTTAAATATATAAAATAATAAAAATTGGCACACTGAAAAATACTATTAAGTTTTAAAGTAATAGTTATATAAAATAAATTAATAAAAAATGAATAAACTAGTGTGCCTTAGTTTTGTTAAAATACTTTGAATATAGAGTAATATACTCTTAAAATCCTTTAACCATATGACGGAAAAAGTTTAATATCTTAATAATAATAAATAATCCAAATGGAATTAAAATAATTCACGCATCGCCTAAAAAGGTCATTAATTGAGGTAAAATACCATATACAGCATCTTTTACTTTGCCCATTGCATTACCCAAACCAGTTCAAATAGAGTCCATTCCAGTCCCAAAAGTAACTGCATCTGCTAAAAAATTCATTATTTTCTATCCTCCTTTTTTTCAAGTTCTTTTTTTTCTTTTTTCTTACCTTGAATTTGTCGAATTTTTTGATAAATTGATAAACCAATTCACGCAAAAATACCTAACAAAATCAAAATACTAAATATTCATGTTAATCATACTGGCACGATATAACTCCTTTCATAAATTAAAAAATTGAAATTTGCAAACTCGCTCCGCCCGTTGTCGCTTTGCTCCACTTAAAAAACATTATTGAATAAATTATCCGCTAATAAATTACGCGGAATAATTTATTATTTTACTTTTTAATTTCAATATCTTTTGCAATCTTGTTAACAGTATTAATAACATTATCTTTACCATACTTTTTCACTAACGACCGCAAAATAAAATATTGCTTTGTTTGCATAATTTTAACTCCTTAAAATTTTTAAAAACTTAATAACTTTAATATTAATAATTTCTATGTATAAAAGAAAAAACAAGATTATATCTTGTTTTTAACTAAAACCCGTATCTTTGCAACACTCCCAAAAAATACTATGCATGTTTCTTTTAACTAAAATATTGGTGATATAAAAGTTAAAAGAAACATTTTTATATTTCTTGATTTAATTGATAAAGATATAAGATGTTTTCTAATAATGTGGCAATTGTCATTAGTCCAACACTATTAATTTCAACATCAACCACAATAGCATTTTCTTTAATCATCTCTGCTGTAACAAATTTATCTTTTCCCACGGCAGAAATTAAAATATCAGCTTGTTTTGTAAAAACAGATAAATTTTTTGTTTGTGAATGGCAAACTGTTACAGTTGCTGAGGCATTTATTAAAAGATTAGCAAGGGGTTTATCAACAATGTTACTACGGCTAATAATTACAACATGCTGTCCTGCTAATTGAATTTGGTAGTTTTTTAAAAGGGCGATAATTCCTTTTGGCGTCCTTGGTAATAAGTTATAATGTCCAAGCATTAAATTGCCTAATATTTCTAGAGTAAAGCCATCAACATCTTTTTTAGTTGTTATTGTGTTAATAACTTTTTCACTATTAATATGCCTTTGTAATGGAAGTTGAACAAGAATTGCATCAATGTTAGAATTATTATTTAAGTCATTAATAATTTTTATTAAAGCTGATTCGGTAATACTATCTGGATAATTTAATACATTACAAGTAACACCAACTTTTTCACAAGCAATTTTTTTTATTTTTAATATAAGTGGTACTGTCTTTATTATTACCAATTTGAATAATTGTTAAAGCAGGTACACGTTGCTTTTTTGCCTTAATTTTTAAAATTTGTTTAGTTATTTTTACTTTGATTAATTCACTAACCATTTTCCCATCAATTATTTTTGTTTTATCTATTAAATTTTCGCTCTTTTCTATGCTAAAATACCTGTATATAAATTATTGTATCTGAAAGAGTTAAATAATTAAATACAAAATCTTAGCATTTTTAAAATAGCATCGTGTTTAAAAATTATTGACACTCCCTAAAAATAGGACATTATTAATTAAAAGGAGTAAAAGAAAATGGAAAAAATTATCACAATTGGAACAAAAATTAATTTAAAAGATGATGACTTAATTAAATATGGTGATTATATGGCAAAAGTAAAAGCCTTTAATTTTATTAATTTACCTAAAAAAGCAAAGTTTATTTTAGTGACGGCAATTAATCCAACCAAAGCAGGAGAGGGAAAAACAACTTGTTCAATTGGTATTGCTGATATGTTGAATCATTTAGGATATCAAACAACTTTAGCATTACGAGAACCATCGTTAGGACCAGTGTTTGGATTAAAAGGTTCAGCAACAGGTGGTGGCGAATGCATTATGGAACCAGAAAATGAAATTAATTTACATTATACTGGTGATTTTCATGCAATTACAACAGCAAATAATATGGTCAGCGCTATGATTGATAACCTTCTTTATTGAGGAAATCCACTGCAAATTGATCCTAAACAAATTGTTTGACAACGTTGTTTGGATGTTAATGATCGTGCTTTACGAAATATTGAAATAAAAATTAATGATAAATTACATCGTTCAGAACATTTCCAAATTACTGCTGCTAGCGAAATTATGGCAATTTTAGGTTTAAGTAAAGATTTTGATGATTTACGTCGTCGTTTAGACCAAGCAATAGTTGTTTATAATTTGAATAATGAACCAGTTTATCTACACGAATTAAAAATTACGGGTTCATTATTAGCCTTATTAAAAAATGCTTTATTGCCAAATTTAGCGCAAACAAAATATGGTACACCATTATTAATCCATTGTGGGCCATTTGCAAATATTTCCCATGGGACAAATTCTTTAATTGCAACAAATTTAGCATTAAAATTAAGTGATTATGTTGTTAGTGAAGTTGGATTTGGGAGTGACTTAGGGTTTGAAAAATTTAATGATATTATTAATTTAAACGAGGAATATACACCAGATTGTACCGTGTTAGTAGCAACAATTAGAGCATTAAAATTACACGGTGATGCTGTTGAAACAACATTAGCAACAGCTGATATTGGTAATTTAAAAAAAGGATTAGGGCATTTACAACACCATATTAATATTATTCAAAATTACCATTTAAATTTTGTTGTTTGTTTAAATCAATTCGCAACTGACACTCCTGAAGAAATTGCTGTCGCGACTGAATGGTTAAAAGAACAAAAAATTCCATTTGGAATTAATAATACATATCATTTAGGAATTAAAGATAATCCAACTTTTGTTAAAACTATTCTTAAAGAAATTGAAAAACCACAACAATATCAATTATTATTTAATCCATCAACAACATCGCTTACTGAAAAAATTAAAATAATTTGTACAAAAATTTATCAAACAACAAAAATTGTTTTTAGTCCATTGGCACAAACAAAGATTTATTTTTATCAACAAAATACAAAATATCAACATTGACCAGTTTGTATGGCTAAAAATCATCAAACAATTTTTGGTAATAAAAATCCTTATGATGATCAAATTATTATTCGTGACTTAAAAATTAATTCAGGAGCAGAATATTTTATTGCTTATTTAGCAGATATTATTACGATGCCTGGTTTAAATAAAGTTCCTAATGTTGTTAATATTGATGTTGTGAATGATGAGATTATAAATATTAAATAATTTTTGTTATAATATTTTTAAGTAGAAAATAGGGGTGAACTTAATGCAGAAAAAAGCAAAGTTTTTAGAATTAAATAGTATTGTTAGTAAACAACTTAATTTAGCAACTAATATTCGAAAAAAATGCAGGAAATTTTTATAATTTATAAAAATAGTTTTCAAAAATTAGTTTATCAAACAATTGCTCTTGGTGAATATGGTTTTAAAACATTAACAAAATATAACAAGTTAGAGTTAGAATTAGCCATTATTAAGTATCATCCTAAAAATAAAACAGGTTTACGTGAACAAATGTTTCAAGTTGTTTTAAATGAAATGCGCAAAAATATTAGCAAAGGAACAGTTATCAAGGATAGTCAAAATGATGGTTATTTAGAATATAAAGTTAACGATAAAATTAATTTTATTGTGAGAATTATTCCTTTTTGTTATAAAAAAAATCAGAAGGAGAATTAACATATATTTTTTGACGAAATGGAATTGAAAAAAATGATAATGTTATTCAAATTGTCCAAGGTTTTAATAAAGCTAATAATATTTCTAATAATTTATTACGAACATTAATAAAACTGATTAAGTATGTTTTGAAAGATGATTTTCCATATTATTATATTTTATATACCTTAACCTTACGATGGTTTTATGAATATTTTACAAAAAAATATGATAATTATTTACAAAAAATTTATATGAGTAAGCGGATTGAAAAACAATATTTAATTAAGTATCGTAATATTAATTTTTTATATTTTAGAACGGTTTTGAAAAACAGAAACATATTATTTTCGTGAATTTGAATTTATTGAAGAAGAAATTTTTGAATCAATTTTAGGCTATAGTTGATATACCAATAATTGTTTTTTAACACCATATGATTATTATGTGGATTTTAAAATTTATAATATTAAAGAATTTAATGATTTAAATTATGTTCAATCAGAGTTTAAAAATACTAATTTTTCGCGAATTCAGTATGATTACTGCCGTAATTATGATTTAGGAATTTATGTTACACTAGTTAAAATTTCAGGGGTAGTTGGTTTTATTGATTACGCAATTAATTTTAAACAAAAAGCAACAGGTCTATTTAAAAAACTGGATCCGGCAAAGCGAAAAGATGCGATAAGTGTTAATCAACGAGAGATTATGGAGGAACTAAATTTAATTGAACATAAATGATTAACAACTTATCGTAAAAAGTTAATATATATTAAGGTTTATTTTGATAAAAAATATCCAATTATTTCATCATCAAATTATTATATGCGATTGCAAGCTATTATGACTTCTGTTGATAACTTAAAAAATGATGATTATGTTATTGGTAATTATATATATATATATTATTCACCAAGTGGAGTTTTACAAGGGCGATTACTTTGTTCTGAACTATAACATAAAATATATTTATTCATATTTATCACTTATTTTATTGTGTTTTATATAAAAATTAATAAGATGTTCAATTCGTTGTGAATAAGTAAAGTCATTAAATTCATTTCAAACTTTTTCTTCATTTTCATTTAAGTAAATATTAACATTACGAATTAATTTAGAATAATATTTTCCTGTTTTTTGATTAAATGAATGTTTCATAATATTACCCCTTATAATTAGCAATAATAATTGCATCGCGTAAATGATTACTTATTTTTTCATTATTATATTTTCAACCTTTACCATATTCATAAGTTAAATTTTCATCTTTACTAAATTCTTGAATACAATTATTATTATATTTACTAAAATTTTCCATATTTTTAACAACTGATTTAGTGTGTTTTGGTGATACTCAATTAATGAGTAATCTTAGTCTTTGATTAATATCTTCTATTACACCTAGTAATCGTAATAAATCGTCTCTATCTTTACTTGCATTAGCAGAGGTATATAAACAATCTTCAATATTTAAAATATAATTATTGTATTTTCATATATCACATAATATATCTCTTATAAAATCAATTTGTTTAATTCAATCTTTATTAATAAATTCATAATCATCAATTAATTTATTATTTTCAAAAACAACAATAGCGGTAGTACCAGTTCCTGATGGGTCAATACCTATTTTTACCATGCGTATACATCCTCATCAATATTATTATTAACTACTGGTACTACATTAGAAATATCTTCTTCTTTAACGACATTATCGTTTGTGTCCGCTATTTCTGTATAAGATGGGGTATATTTACATTATTTAATAAGGGTTCATTACTCATCTGCCCCTGATTTTTGGCGACAGTAATATCATTATCAATATAAATCTTTTCATCATTAGTAGTAATAACTGCTTGGTCTGATTTATATGCTTGTTGTAATTCAACAGACATAATACCTCATTTTCTTAATAATGATGTTAATACTGTTTTAAGTGCCATTTCATCAAAAGTAGCAATATAAAATGATTTATTTTTAGCATAAGTTTTAGAATATTTCATAAAATGATTTTCCATTCGTTCTTTTGTCATATACAATGTTTTTTCAAAACCATTAACAATTTTAAAATAAGATACATAACCTATAATTGGTAATTTTTCTCGTTCATCTTCATTTTGAATTCAATTAAAACTAGTTCCTTTTAAACGATCATAATTTATTAATTCACCATCTCTAACATCTGATGCTGCTATATCTAGATATTATCCACTTCTTTGGGCTAATTGAATATAACCTTTATAACCCATTTGAAATTGTGCTTGATTAAATCATTCTTGCACTTCACAACCATTAATAATTCTTGTTATTTTAGTATTATATGGAACTACATAAGCATATCCGAATTGTTTTTCCATTGGTAAGTTTAATAATACTCCTTGATAACAAGCGGTCATAATTGTTTTTGGGTCTGCTTTTTGTAATAATTCATTACTATTTGATATTGCAACTATATTACTTTTAAATCTTGCAATTTCATTTTCGTTAGAAAATTTACTTTTAATTCACTCTGTTACCTTATCTGTTCTTAAAAATTCAACAATATTTGCCATATTATTTTTCTCCTTTATTTATTTTAAAATTAATACCTTTAACACCAATTAAATTAATATCTTTATCACTATCTCATTGGTCTTTAATTTCGTTTTTAACAATTTGTTCATCAACAATTAAATAGTTTTTAATAAGATTAATAAGTTCTAATTTATTTGCTTTTTCTAAAAAATCATCATCAATACCCAATATTTCAATATCTTTAATTAATAATTTATTTTTACGAAAATTACTAGTAATAATTTTTAATTCTTGTTCTTGTTTTGCTACACTTTTAATTTCTAAAAATTGTTCTTTTCTATGAGTTTCAATAATTTCATTTTGTTTTTGAAATTGAATATTAATTACACTTTTTGAAACTACTAATTTTAAATCTTTCAATGATTGTGATTTATATTCTCCATTTATTAATCAAGCTTGTTGTCGATATATAAATTCTGCTAATTCTTGTCCATTTTCATCAATTCATTTTTTAATTGTTAATGCTTTTAAACTTAATTCTTTAAAATAATTTCCTTTTAAATAAAACGGATAAGTAATATTTTTAACTTCATTATTTAACTTTAAATCTTCCATAATTAAATTTCCTCTAATTCCATTTCATTAATTAAATTATCAATATAGTCATAAGCACTTTCTTCTGAATAACATTCTTCTAATGCTATATTAAATAAATCTTCTTCAGTATAAACATTGCCATTTTCATCTTTTCACATATTATTCACATCTTTGTCATTTAATATTTTTATTTTCTAAATTAATAATAGTTGTTAATCATTCTTGTTGATTTTAAATATTAGCAGTAATTTTTGCTTCTTATAATGTATAAAAACAGTTTGTTTTAAAATCACCATATTTACTTTTCATTACTAATAAGTATCTTTTATTCACAATTTATTTCTCCTAATTTTTTATACCTAATGCTCAATGCTCATCAGTGATATCTTTAAATGATACGGGATAAGCTCGTAGTATTAATTCTTGTAATTTGTTTTCTTGATTACATCTAAAACAATAACCTCAATATCTTTTTTTAAGACAAATTTTATTTAACTTTTTCATATATACCTCCTAAATTATTCCTTTTATTTTTAACTCGTTGGCACTAACTCCCAAGTGAAAGTGCCAAAGCGAGAATTAGTTATATAAGTATTTACTACGCCATCCACTTCACTAAGGTAAGTGGTGGTGGTATATTGTTTAATAATCCACAGTTGTTTTTTATTTTTTACGCCAGAGAGTTTTCTCTCTCTTCATCCGCACCATTTCAGGTCAAAGCGTTCAGTTTTTAAAATAAATTCACTTGCACCTTGAAGAGCCTAATGCTGACTTTGTGGTTTTTATTAAACCGCCGTCACTTCTAAGAAGTAATATCTATCGCAAATTTATTTATAAAGTGGCCATCTCAATATTTATTGTCGTTTGATGTTGACCTTGCACTTATCACGACTATCACTTGTTAAAGCGTCTGTTATTTCCGGACTGATTACCGTTGGGCTAGACCGCCTATGTGGAATAAAAACACTTAGTTATTTAAAATAACCGTCCCCACACTGCATTAAGTTGTTTTAATAAATCAAAGTTTTAAAGAACCAGTTTCATAATCAAAGATAATTTTTGAATTTTCTAAACGTTTATAAAACCGCTTTTGTTTTTTATCTTTTGTGCGACTTAATAAATCTTTGTATTTTTCACAAGTTCATAAAACTTTATTTGATAAAAATTCTTCAGTAATGAATGATATTGCTTTATAGCAATTATCAACATCACATATTGTTTGTTGCTTATTAATTTCCATTACTTATTCATTCCTTTATTAAGTTTTTTATTAGCAAATTAATTAACTGAAACAGAGAAAGGACAACACCTTAAAATTGGAGAAAAAACAGGTACACTTTGTAAAGATTTCTAAGATATTTAATAAATGTGTAAACAACTTAAAGAGGGTATCAAAAAGTTGTAATAAAAGGTTTTTATTTTAAGAATTTAAGATGCTGTCCTTTCTCTGAATCAATTAATAATTTTGGTTTTACAAATAAAAAAACCATTTTAGTAAATGGTTTATTATTTTTATTCAATTTCTATCTATTTTCTTAAAACCCTTCTTTTTTACATGCGACCAAAAAGTTTTTAATAAGCTAGATAATAAAAATTATTATGTGGTATGGCGTAGCAATAAAAATGATAATTGAAAAATTACAAAATTTAAAAATGATACCCCAACATCAAAATCTAATGGCAAAAGAAAAATTGTTATAGAAAATAATGAAGATAAATTATTTATATTAACAAACACACGAGGATTTATTGGCCAAATGGAAGTAGAATTTCCCAAAGATATTACTGTAGGATATGCTGAAAAAAATAATTATTTTACTTTAAAATTTAGCTAACCATCATCTAATATACCTTTTAAATCAGTTTATCGTTGAAATTTAGATACTAATGAGCCTGATTTAATTATTGATGATGTTAGTAATGTAAAAGTTGATAGAGAATAAAAAAGAGATTTAATAATCGCTTTTTTGTTTTATCTTGGTTTAATTGTTATTTTAACTGGGTTGTTGCTTTTATTTCTAATACCTAAAACACTTGGGTTAGAAACATCTATTATTATATCTTTATCATTACCTCAAAAAATAAATCCATAACTTCTAATTAATTTGGCAATTAATACTTTTGAAAGTCTAATTTTTAATTTTACATCATTAGTATAATATACTTGTAAATATGTTTCTTTAATTTTATTTTTATAATTATTAGATAATTTTGTTATTTGTAATAAAAAATCAATATAAAAATTACTTTTAGTTATATATTTATTTAAATAATTTCCACTTGGCAAACCATTAGTATAAGCAGTAGCATATTTTGTTTCAGTATCGTTTGCTTTGATATTATCGGTATATAAAGTTATTGTATTTTCAAAATTAACTTTATCAGTTTGAGAACGACCACTTTCTTGTAAAGTTATATTATTATATAGTAGACCATCATTTAAATTACATTTATCATTTCCAAGAGTTAAATTAACATTTCTATTAGGAATAAAATTTTCTATTTCACATGGTCCACATTCAACTTGTAAATTACTTAGATTACTTATTTCTATTGTTTTATAAGAACTAATAAATTTATCAATACTTTGAATTGTTGGGTCAATTTGTTTTAAACAATTTCAGTTTCATAATAACCTTCATTAAATTCATCAGAAAATAAATTAACATATTTATTGGAATTAAATTTACATTGTGCTGGTGCTGTAATTTTAGTTTTTAATGGTTGTACTACATTAGAAGGTATAATATCTTTTGTATAGGTTTTATAGTTATATGGAACTGGCGGGAGAACATATTGTGGGTAATTAAATGTTGGTATTTCATAGTAATGTGGTAATAGAAAACTAGTTTTATAGTTAGTTGTCATATCGCGTAAATAATTATTTAGTGTACTTTTTGTTTTGCCACGAAAACTTCATACTGATAATTTTAAATAATCTTCTTCATTATTTGTATATGGGTTATCAGCATAAAAGATAATTTCAAAATTACCTTTATATAAGGCTTGGATTGAAAACATATCAATTATATAACTACAATTTGTTCCATCTGGTGTTTGTAAGAATTCGCAATCATTATCTTTTTCACTATTACTAACTGGTGTTTGAGAATCTACTGATCTTACTAATTCATTAATTAAATATATGCGATTAGTTTTGGGATTTAATTGTTTTAAATTATAAGTTGAATAAGTTATTCGTTCAGTTGGTTTACCATCTTTTTCTAAAACATTACCTTGTATTTTATCAGTTAATAAAGTTGTAAACCCTAAACTAGTAGTATTTGCTCCAAAAATAGCACCAACTTTATCATTTCCTTGTTCTCTAAATATTTCAAATGGTAAATAACCTTTACCTTTTGATTTTTCAGACCAAAATGCATCATTATAAAAACTATAAATATTAGCACTCATAAAGCTATTTAATCATTGAAAATTAGGTCAAGTTTTTTCATCTTGGTTAATTACTCAACATCAGGGAATACCAAATGAAATAAAGTTTAAGAACTTACCAACTCCACCTGGTATCGTAAAAGGGTTAAAAACTAATTTTTGCGTATAGTTTAAAGGTAATACTGTAATTTGTCGATTAATAAAATTATTCATATTTAAAATATCTCAAACATTACAAGAACCCATTTTATTATATTCAATTTGAACTTGACCAACAGTATTACCAAATTCATCTTTTCTTCTAAAATATGATGATGCTTGGGTACTAATTATATTATTAACATCTTCATTATTTACTTTTATTTTATCTGGTGGAGTAATCATTCAATCTTTAGACCAGTAAAATTTAGAATCTTTATCTTCTTTATGAATATTTCTACCAACAGTAGAATTAGATGCTGATGTAGTAACGGTGTCAGTTATAATAATGCCTTCACTATTTTTTTGATTTCAAAAGTTATATCTACTTTCCATATCTTTTTTTCAATCTTCATAACCTGTTATTATTGTTGGTTGAATACCTTGAATGTTATATCAACTTACTTCGGGTGATGCATAAGTATTTATTTTATAAGGTGGTGCAGGATACATGTTATACATTAATAAATCACGAGAATTCATTACTTTTTGATTAAATTGACCTTTAATAATTGGTCGGCCAATTACTGGCATATCAAAAAAGATTGGATTACCATAAAATTTAACTACCATTACTCTAACCCCTGGGTCTTTTAATAAAATCTCATCTAATTCAACAATACCTTTATTTAGTTTTTCATCATAAGTTATTTTAGGAAAACAATAACCTTCACCTGGAGCATTTGTTTGTATAAATTGTCGTACTGATAAACCACTATTACTAATTTTGTCATTAATACTTGAAAAGGTAATTTCTTGTCATAAAAAACCACCATCATAAGGTGAATAATAATTAATAACATTTGATGGATATAATCATTGTCTATCTTGTGGTGCAGAATTAATATCACCACCACCAATATTTAAACCACGGTCATTAAAAACAGTATAAAAATTATAATAATCACTAATATTTAATTTATCAGCATCTTCATCTAAAATTAATAAAGTATATTGTCTTTCGGTTGATTGTTGAGTAAATACTTGTTCAAATTTTGCTTCACCAAATTGAATTGAACTTCTATCATCAATCATATAAGCATCTCAATATTTACCAACTTTAACCTCTTTTGTATAAAAGTTATCGGCTTTATTATCATTATTAATAAAATAACTTAATTTATATTGCTTTAAATATTCTAACATTTTATTAATATCATAAATATTTTCACCATCAATTAATTTTCAATAAACATTGCTATTTTCATCTTTTAATTTTATTGCAAAAGGTGTTTCATTATTTGCTCATATAGTTGAATTAATAGGATGTTTATTAAAATCAGCAATTGTTAAAATATTAATTTCTTCACCTTTATATTTTTGTACTATTTTTAAACTATCTTGTCATTGAGCAATAGTACTTTCATATTATCAAATATTCGTGAATAACTACCATAGTCACTTGGGTTAGCATTATTAGGTTTTCAACCTGTTTTAGTATCAGGAATATATGAACTATAAACATTAAAAGGAAATACCATTCAATGTCTGTTATCTCGTATGTTTTCTCTGATATCTATTAAAGTATCGTGGGCTTGTCTTCTTAATTCTTCCATAACACTTGGATTAATTCTACTCATTTGTTAATTCTCCTTAATTTCTATTCTACCTTGTAAGGCATTTTGATTATTACCAGTTTCATCATATTCCATTAATTTATTATTATGTTCGATTTTTTTGGCTTGCATTTTATCTTGTCATTGTTCTACTTTTTCATAATATTTTGTTGCTTCTAATTCATCAATATTATCATATTCAGTAATGGCTCTTATTGGTTCTATTGTGCCATTATCTAGTCTGGCGGTAATTAATTCATTTTTTCGCATTTGGTCTACTAAATTAGCACTAACAAAATCAAAACAATATTCTCGTTCGCCATTTCCATCTCATAAACCATAATATTTTAAAACTGTATCAAAAATTTTTGTATAATATTGCTTACGATATGCTTGTAAATATGCTTGTTTTTCTAAATCTTTTGTTTTAGTTAATAATGACTGTGTTTTATTTTGGTCATTATCTGATTTATCACCAAAAGGACTAGAAAAATGACATGCTATATATACTTGTTCAATAATAGATTTTTGGTCTTCGGTATATATTTCTAAGGTTGGTGTACCTTGTACTACTTGTAAAGATTGAAATAATTAACCATCTACTGTTGATGAACTTGATTGAACAAAAATATCATCAAATACATCTTGTAGTACTTTTTTATTACCTTTGTTATAAGCAGTCATTAAATCATCACTTAGTATCCCATATCAATGCGTACGATTTGCATATCTTTCTTTTGATTTAATATTAAAACTATCTTCTAAATCAAATTGTAATTTATAACAATTTGCCATAGTTGGTCATGGATTTAAAGTGGTTGATGTTGATAAAAATAAAGGATTAGGTTCATTTATCATTTCTCAAAAAGGTACTATACCTAATTTGTTTTTAAATTCTTGTACTAAAACAGGTTTAACATCATCTTTAATTTGTGTTTTACTTTGACCAACAATTACTTCATTATTTTTAGGTCAACCTTTAATAACTATTTTATCTTTAGTACAAATTAAATTTAAAATAAAACCACTATCTGATTGATGATAATTTAATAAAATATCAGCACCTTGTTCAATTTCGTTTATTTTACTTACTCTTGATGTAAAGTTAAATGGGTTAATTCATAAATCAATATTGCCATCTGATGTTTCTAACAAACCAAAAATAGTTTTACCCATTAAACTTGCTGTTAATTCATTTTTATCTAATTTTTCTTTTATTTTATAAGTTTCATATCATCAATTTAATTTTTCTAAAATATCTTTACGATGAGACTTAAATAAAATATCTTTACCATTTACTAATCGCATTTGATGGCGAGCAATAATATTGGCCAAATTAATTGTTCAATCATAATTATAAAATTTTAAAACACTATTAATATCATTTAAGTTTGGTAAACTAGGTGAAATATTATTCATTGTTATTTTGCTCCTTTAATTTTAAAATAAGTGCATAATTAATTATATTTATTGTTAATAAATTTGGTTCATTTGCTAAAACTTGTACACATACTTTAACTTTTTTATACTTCTTAATATATTCGTTATATAAATTTAATTTACATATTGCGATATTATCTTTTTTTAATTCTTGACAAAGTCTTTTTTTAACTTGTCCACAAACAGACATATATGGTCTTTTTGCATTTATTACACGCTCATCATGTACTACATAAATATTTTTTTTCATTAAGTTATTCACTCCCTTTGTTGTCATAATTTATAATCTGCTGAACTATTATGTTTAACCATTGGTATTAATTTAAAGTGTAAAGCATAAAAATCACTATCAAATGTATCATCGTACAAATCTAGCATTCGTTCTTCTCTGGCATCTGGTTTATCTTCTCATTGAATTAATTCATATTGTGCTTTACTTACAGGACATTTTTCTCATAATCATTTTAATTGATTAGTATTTATTAACATAGTAAAGGCTTCAATACGATGTCTTATTTTAAATTTTTGTTTTTGCGCTGGTTTAAATGTTATATATTGACCAAAATTATAATTATATTTCTCTCGGTTTAAACTTTGTAATGTTGAATAAGCACTATCATCAACATTTATACTAATTCCTTGTTGTATTAAATTAAAATATTGATTTAATTGATTGTTATAAAACTCTAAAATATCTTTAACTTGTTCTAATTCAGTTTTAAATTGTTGAGTAGCATTTTAGTGTGTATATTCTGCTACTTTATAGGCTTTTTTATCAAATGAATTATATAATCAAAAACTAGCTGCTGTTGTATGTCCTTTAGGACTAGTAGCATTAGCAATATCAACACCACCTAATAATTTCGTTGGTTGAATAATATCTGTTGCTTGCATAATATCAATATATCTTGCAAAGATTGACCCACTAGTATTGCCTGGTAAACCTCAACTCCAAACTCTTGCTCTTTCAATATCTAATTGTTCTAATCTTAATTGTTCATTAACTTTATCTTGTGGTAATTCATAATTTAATCTTCAACTAGAATAGTGAATAATAATCTTCATATTTCATTTTTCAATATATTTTATTTGTTCATATTTACTACGTATTATTTCTTCATTAAAAGGTAATAATTCATTACAATAACCAACAATATATCTTTTTAAACTTTCAGGATTACATGTATTAATTGTTATTTTATTTTGATAACCACGAATAGCAAACTCTAAATCACTTAAATCTTTTTGTTGAAATTGGTCACATTCTTCTCTTCAATCAATAACTAATTTATATTTATTCAAATCAGCAAATGCTTTTAATTTTTCTTTCCGACTTGGTGAATGTAAACCTTTACAATATATTTTGCTACCATTTGATAAAGTAAAAGTAAAATTTGATAAATTAATAGTATAAGGAATATGATTTTCATCTAACATATTTCATATATTTTGAAATACACTATCTTTTAAATCTTTACTCCAATACATACTAGCAATGATACAAATCGACTCTTTAATTAATAAACTAATTTTTAATAATTCACCAAACATTTTAATATTTGATATAGTCTTACCACTATATCTTGTACCAATTTGATTAATTTCATTAACTAACTCAAACTTTTTAGCAAAAGGATATTTATTACCAATACTACTATTTTGTAATAACCAATAAGGTGTTTCTAACAAATAAGTAAAATGATTAAGCATTATTATCACTTTCTTTCTTAATATCTCTAATATCCGTTTGTAAATTAACAATTATTGGCTGTTGATTATTTAAGTTTAATTCTTGTTCTAATTGTTTTTCTTGTATTGAATATTTATAATTAAATGCTCGTTGTCAATATATTTTTACTCCATCAGGCGTTTTAACCATTGCTTTAATTAATTCACTTTCAATTTTATCAACTTGTCGTTCAAGTAAAGGAACTATTTTTTCGCTCTTGTAATTTTCATATCTTCATCTGTTAGAAAGGTTGAATTCATTGGTTAAATCATTCAAAGTATATGGTTTATTAGGTGATTTATTTTCTTAAAATTGCTCTATTTTACGATAAAAAGTTGCCAAACTTGCTGTTTTTGGATTAAATTCTTTCATTTTTTACTCCTTTTTGCATATTAAAATTGCTATTATTTAATAAATATGATTAAATAAAAGAGTAATAAATCCTGATAAATATACAAAAGAACTTTCACAAGTTCTTTTTTTAATTATCTATATTTTACATCAAAATAAAAAAAAGTAAATTACTTTACTTTTTATTTTAGTACACAAGCATATAGAGATAAATTGGAGATTGTTACAATGTAATTATATAATTAATAATATATTTGTCAATAATTTTAATTTAAAAAAATGTGAAAATTTATCTTTTTTTATAAATTTAATGTATAACTTTTTTATAAAAAGAATTGGAGGAAATATAGAGTAATGAAAGACTATACACATGTAAAATATAATGAACGAAGTTTATTTAAGGATTTATTGTTATCTGATAGTTGTAAAAAGAAAAATGGTAAACTTAATTTATCTGAAATTGGAAGACAAATGGGAAGAGATATTAATACTGTTAAAAGAGAAATTAAGCGATTTAAAAATATACAAGATTATAATCTATATCAAGCACAAAAAGATTATAAACAAAAACGTAAAAAATCTATTAAAAAACTACCTACATTTACAGAAGAACAAGAAGAATTTTTAAATTTACTATTTAATATTTTTTATGATTCACCAGCAGAAATTATTCAGCGATTTTTAATAAAATTTGGTGTCAAATTTCCTGCCTGCCTTAAAACATTTTATAAATGAATTTATTTAGGTCTTTTGGGTTTGTTAAAGAAAAATTTATTAAATGGTGGAAAAAGAAATAGAACAAAGAAAAGACCTGATAATCGTGGTAAATTAGATAGTATTACAAAAGCTTAGGTTTTATAAAAAATATAAATAAAATAATTAGATAACTTTTTAAAAGGTTGATTTATCAGTGTTTTAGAAATATATTTAAAATAAAGAATAATTTTTATACCAAAACCTAAACTTTTTTCTTACTACCGTAAATTAGATGAAAGATTTAGGTCAATATGAGATATTGAAAATAAAGAATCTGATGTTGGTTGATTTGAAATGGATACCGTAGTTGGTAAATACCATCAATCTAGTTGTTTAGTTTTGGTAGAGAAATCAAGTAAAAAATACTTTGCTATGAAATTAGAAGAACATACTGCTAATGAAGTTTTAAAAAAACTTGAAGAATTAGTTAGAATTAATGGTTTTGTTGGAAAAATTAAAGGAATAATAACTGATAGAGGAAAAGAATTTAGTAAATTTGAAGAAATGGAAAAGATTACTGGTTCTAATATTTATTATTGTGACCCTGCTTCACCTAATCAAAAACCATTAATTGAAAGAATGAACCGTGAATTTAGAAAACGATATCGTAAAGGAACAGATTTTAATCCTGTTACACAACAAGAAATAGATTTAGTAGTTGATATTATAAATGAAAAATTAAGGCCTGTTTTGAATTGAAGAACAGCAAAAGAGGTATTTTCAGAGAATTTTAAATAAGTTTATTTGAATAATTTAATAAACTATTTTTCAGTGTGCTAAAATTAAGGTAAATTTACAAATAATTTAACAAATAATTTATTTTTTTAAAAAAATAGTTGCATTTATTTTAAAGAGTGCTATTATCAAAATAACAAGAGATAAATTTGGAGCTTAGATTTACATAATACAATATTAATAAAAATAATGAATATATTAAAAATAATGAATTTACAGAAATTATTGGTATAAAAACTGAATTAGAAAAAAACAAAATTTTAAAAAATGTAAATTGTAAATGCAAATGTAGCACTTTATTGAAAAAGAATAAAGCGCTACATTTGCATTTACAATTTACATAAAAAAAATACTTTAATACCCATTAAAATATTTTTAAAGATTACTTTCTTTAATTTTGTTACATAATTACATTTAAAACTTATGCTGGTTAATTAACCTTATTGCTATTTCTTCAACTGTTTCTTTCGTAATTTACGATTAGTAGTCATATTAGGAGGTAGTGTAATATTTAATTTTTGTAATAGAAAATCAAATGAAAATTCAACTTCACTAATTTTAGCAATTTTAATTTGTTTTTTTAATGCATATTGAGTGACATAATATAAATGTAATGGTGAATTTAAAACAAAATTTAACGAATTATTTGCTCGATCATATCAGTTTGGTACTCGGTTTGAATTAAAAAAACGAATCATTGCTTGGGGATTATTAGTCACTAGATAATAACTATTTTTAATATTAAAGGCAGCTAATTGCCCTGTATAAATTTGTGTTCCATTCATAACCATTGTAAATTCATCAATATAGTCTTTAATTTCATCTAGTAAATGGGATGAAAAAAAGACAGTTTTACCGCGAAGTGTTAATTGTTTTAAGTAAAAAATAATTTTTTTTCGATTATTAATATCTAATCCTGCTTCTGGTTCATCCAAAATTAAAATTTCAGGATCATGAATAATACCTTGAATAATCATTACTCTTTTTTTCATTCCTGATGAAAATGAATTAACATCTTTATCGCGGTGTTCTCAAATTTCTAATGATTTCATTAAGTATTCAATGCGGTCACGAAGATATTTCCCTCGTAAACCATTTGTTTTTCCTAAATATTTTAAAAAATTATAAGAACTAATGTTTTCAGGAAAGGTAACAAACTCAGGAACATAACCAATCATTTTTTTTATACTAATTTTTGTTGCTTTTTTACCAAAAATTGTAATATCACCATGAAAGCCCTTTAAACCACCAATTAAAGATTTAATGAAAACTGTTTTTCCACTTCCAGAAGCACCTAAAATGGAATGTAATTTCCCACGACTAACATTAAAATTAAATGGACCAACAATACTATTTTTAAACTTTTTGCTAAAATTACGCGAAGCAATTGCAACATCGCTAAGTACAAATGCATTATTATTCATATCTTAACATCTCCTTTCCCCTGCCTTAAGTAATATTTTTGCGACGTAAAATTAAATAAGCATTAATTAAAAATAAACCAGATATTCCTAAATAAACATATAACAATAAATTAATATTTAAAAATGGTGGTACATCAAGGTCAACATTTTTATCTTGTTGTAATGATATTTGGAAATCTTGATAACTCATTAAATAATTGTTTTGAACACTAAAATCAATGTTACTTCGTTGCAGTGGTCCAAATCAAAATGGAACATATGATAAAGAACTTGTTCAAATTTGATTTCAATGTTCAATAATATTAATTTTAGAAATTAATTCATAAGTTTGCATTAAATCATCATATTTTTGTCATTCAGTATTTATTTTAATTGGTACACCTTCAAGTAATTTATAATCCATTATTTTTTTTAAAATATTAATTTCAATTTCTCTTAAAACATAAAGTGTTTTAATTTCAAAGCCATCTTCAATTCTATCTTCAGCTCCAAAATAATTAAGAATTCAATCTTGAAACTCAGTACCATTATCATATTCTGAATTAACTGATGATATCCCACCAGTTCGAGCAAATTCAGAACGAAAAACATTTACTGGATTAAATCCATTTGGCTCAGATAACTTTCGTTCTCCTGTTCCTGTCTTACTATCAGATGATGATAAACTATAATAGGATTTATCTAAATTAAAGTAAAATAATGAATTTCCATTTAAATCATTTATTCTAAGATACAAGTCTCACGATTTTGCACTTTTTCCAATAAAGTTAATAGCGTCAAGTAATTCTTGATGAATTTGATTATCTGAATCTAATTCTCCTGGTGATTTAAAAAAGAAATTTGTCGCAAAGTTTACTTTCATTTGAAGATTACTTCCGCCAACTTTATTAATAATTTCAAAAATGGTTTCATCCTTATTATCATATTTATATTTTGTTATTTTATCTCACTTATTAAGTTGGCTAATTGTATAACTAGCTTCTTTTGGTTTTATTAAACCTAATGATTGATAAAATTCTAATCGTTTAATTCGCAAAGTAGGATCACTTGTAATATTTTCATAGTCTCGCGTTTTAAAAACTTTATCTAAATCATCATAATCTCACGAATTATAAAAATCTCAAATTTTGCTAGTTAAATTATCATATTTAATTAATTTTTTTTCTAAATTTCTTTTAAAATTAATTGTACTTTTAATAATATGCACAGGATAAGGTTGCTTAGTCATATTAGTGTCAACAAATGATAAATCAATTGTATTAGCTAAACTCATAATTAACGAATATGGCATCCCACCAACTAAAAATAAACTGCAGAAAATAACAACAATTAATAAAACTACTTGTGAGTTTAAAAAAGTTGCCGCAAATAAAATACCACTTGATGCAAAAAAAGATAATGCTAAAGAATATAAAAATAATTTCAATAATAAATTTTGATAAACTTGTAAATACTCTGAATTATTATTAATTAAATAACCAATATAGCCAATTCCTAAAGCAAATAAAATAATTGTCTTTAAGAAAAAGATAATCAAAATTCAAAGTGAAATTAATTTTAAGAAAAATAAAATAAATCGAGAATATGGTTTAGAAATTAAAAGTAAATATGTCCCATCTTCAAATTCTCGACCAAAAATTTTAATGATAACTAACAACACAAACAATAATAATAAAATATTATTAAAAATAAACACTCCGTATTGAAAATTTTTTAAAAAATCATAAATATTTGTTGAAGATAAAAAAAGAGTAATCGCAATTGCAGCAAATAAAACAAGTGACAACAACACTAAAACTCAAACTGCCATTGAACGGCGGATTTTAAAAATTGAAAATGATATTATTGAATATCATAAATTTGATTTACCTTTTTTAAGCATTTTATTCTCCATCTATTTTCTTAAATTACTCAATTTATGTTTGTTAATTTTATAGCAAGGTATTTATACAATATGTATTTTATCATTTTTTAATTTGTTTTACTAGTATAACTAATTTTTAAATTGTGGAAACCATATACATTTAAGACCACTAAGGTGGTCTTAAATGTATATGGTACCTTACAAAACTAATTTTTAAATTATATTTAAAATTACCTTGTAAGTGAAATTGATCAAACGCTTGTTCATGAACATATGGCATAATATTAATAATTTTTTTATTATTTTTTAAATCAACAAATTTTCAACTAATTTTTAAGTGTTTGACATCGCCGTTTTGATAAATATTTGTAACTTTAAGTTTTGGTAGATATTGTTTATTTAACACCGATGCTAAAGTATTTTTTGTGCTTGGGAAATTTCAATTCTTGTCCCTAATGTTGGTAAATAAGCTTGTCATGCATCAATAATAAAGACCATTGAGTTATCATATAATTTTAAAAGAGAATTAAAATGTTTTGTAAAATCTGTTTGCTCATATTTCCCCACTATACCACAGTTTAAATCAACAACACCATTGATATTAATAACACCAGAAGCAACTACTGGTTTGACCTTAACACCAAGATGCAAAACTACTTGCCCAGTATATCCTTCAATATTTGTTGCATCTAATTGCAACATAATAATATATTCAACGTTATCATTTATCATTTCTGGTTCTTGCAGTAATGTAATTTTTAGTTTGTTATTTTCTAATAATGTTTGTAATGGGTGGGAAACCTCTGATAATTTTAATAATTCTGGTTTAATTAAAGCAATATCTAATGCCTGTACTTCAATTAAATTCAGCGAATTTTTAGTAAAATCATAACTATATTGTGAAATATCAATTATTTCTTC
>CAXAAD010000330.1:0-107127 GCA_963966675.1 Lasioglossum calceatum | reverse complement strand
TATGATTTTTTTTTTTTTTTTTTATTATATTGAAAGCTTAATTGAAACTCCCCATAGGGGGTTATAAAGCTATACATTAGTGATATGTGTACATCTTACTGTTAAGATTAATAATGTAGGAACCGCAGAACATATTAGGTATATAACACATAAGTACATAACTTTAAATCTTTAAATTACATTGCTTGAAAAAATTGAAAAGAAGATAACATGCCTGAATATTCGGTTCATAAAGTAACGATCTGATATTTAAGGGTGGAAACAAATTGAGCTTCCTTAATTAACTTCCCGATTTTATAGGGAAAATCGAAAATCGATTTTTTAGCAGATCTTCACGTTTCATGGTCATTGCAGTCATTTTAGACTATTTTCAGCAAAATGTTCGTATGTGTGTGTGTGTATGTGTGTGTGTGTGTGTGCGTATGGCCGTTTGTATGTTATCAAATTTTTCGTTAACGTTTTCTGAAAAAGTAACAACGCGATCAGAATGATGAATGATGCAATCGATGTGCCCCGCTGTAACTTAGAGCTGATTAGATTTTAGTCCATTTTGGTCAAGTAGTTTTTTAGTTTTTTTCGAAAGGAGTTGATTCAACATTGCAATTTATACGAAAGGCGTATCCACCGAAGAAGCAAACGTAACTATATATATATATAGACATACTTAAAAAAAGATTTTTTTATAAAATTAAAAAAAATTTTTTTTTCCTTATTTTTCTTAATTTCAAAAAATTTTTTCCCCAATTATGCAACTAATGCTAATGTAACCGCTTACAATAATCGAAAATTATTCCAATGCAAGAGTGAGTCAATCATCGCCGAGAATACATTTTCAAAGAATATCGATGAAAGTACAAAAACAAGTATATAATATATACTTGACCAATTTAGACATTACAATTCAAAGTGAAAAGGTTTTGATAGGTGATTTCAATTACAATATATTAAATTGCAAGGATAATGGTAATAATTATTTGATTAACCTTTTGAACAAGTACAATTTAAAAACTAAATTACCATCCAATAGTATAACGACCAATTTGAATACGCAAATAGATATCATTTTCTCAAATGTTGATGATATAGATTGCGGTGTTTATGAAACATATTTCAGCTATCATAAGCCCATTTATGCAATCCTCGATAAGAAGGTTGTCAAATATAAAAAAAAAGAAGAGAATGGAGAGAAAACAGATGTAACAATCACAAATCAAAAAATGAATCCTGAAAATTTTACAAATTTTGATGAATGTATAATGATCTCGGACCAGCATATCGACCAAAATAATCATGAATATGCAGTGCCTGCAGAATGTTTCCTCAATGATGGTTATAACTATGCTTTAGAAACAGCCGAATGTGAAGAAGTCATAAACCTTATTGTTATTTACAAGATAAACATATTAATTTATTTCACGAAATTATGAACAGAAATCTAAACGAGCGTGGAATATACAACTTTGCTCAAGATACTGGTTACGTTCGAGCTTTTTTGAGTAATTTACAAGAGATCCCAGAACATGAGACGAATATTCAGATAATATACACTGGTGAAATTGGAAAAAAGGTAGTAGGACATTGGATTTGCACAAGATCTGATGGTAACGGAAATGTACACATTTATGATAGTTTTAATGCTAATCATTTGAACCATGATGTAATAGATTATCTGAATGCCCTGTATAAATATAAGAAAAAGTATATATTTCACAGAGTACAATATCAAAACAATGCGTTTGATTGTGGAGCATTTGCGATTTATTTAGCAACATTACTATGCTATAACAGGGAAACAAGCGAGCAACGAGCATACGATGTTGGTTTAATGCGACGTCATATAGCAAACATTTTGATAAGTAGAAAACTATTGAACTTCCCTGAAAACGTATAATCTTCTTGAAATGTGCACTAAATAATGATAATAAATAATATCCTGCAACTAACGAATCGGGAAGTTCTTTGTGTGGCTCTTGGAGAGTTACACACCAAATCAAAAACATTAATAGCTATAGGTACTACTAGCCATGCGTACCACTAACCCTCGCGCAAGAACAGTCGTTCCCGCGAACTCGCGAAGCGAGTGAGCAACAACAACCCTATTCGCGAGCGAGCGAGCAACAATAACATCACTCGCGAGCGAGCGGAGCGAGCGAGCAACAATATCCCTCTAGTTTTTTCATAAGATCAACTCTTTGTGATTCCAACAAGGTACATTGCCAAATGATATGGTTAAGATCTTGAACCTCATTACCACAGTTACATTTGGAATCATCTATTATGTGTAGTCGTGAAAGAGATGCTGCAAGATGATAATGATCTGCTCTACAACGATTGAATGTGACAATAAATTGTCGAGATAAACTTCTACCCGAAAACCATGGAGCAGTCCCATCTTTAACATAATACTGGAAGTATTCCTTGCCTTTAAACTGACCCTGCTGCATTGTTAAATCATTAGTACTTTGTCTACATTTATGTTTAAAAGATTCCCGTAAATCAGAGAATGGAATGACAATACTCTTATTAGCTTGTTCCAGTGTTGCAGACTTAGCTAAGGCGTCAGCCTCATCATTTCCAACAATGCCTGAATGGGACGGAATCCAAATAAATTCTATATTGCTATTATTTGATGTGATTTTCTTGAACTTAAAGTATTTCTCCTTAATTTCATAAATATAGAAGTTTGTCATTATATTAATCTTTGACTTTTGTAGACATAGCAGGGCACTGAGAGAATCGGTAAGTATTTTATAATTTTGGTTTGTGTCCAAGAGAGCAATGTCAAGAGCATCAACTAAAGCAATGCATTCAGCCGTAAATATAGAAGCACTAGATGGGATGCTTTTTTTGGTAGATATATTTAAATCTTTACAAATGCATCCAGATCCAACAGAGTTAGAACCTGGAATTTTGCTACCATCAGTAAAAATTGCGTATGAGTCACAGTTTGAAAGCCAGTTATGTAATATGAAATTTGAATGGTTACATATTTTAAGATCATGACCAAGTTCAGTATTTATTGGAATCAAATTACTAATAACATTATAATCCAGACGATAAATATCATAACAGTTACTAATTCTTAAATTTCTTTTTATGTTAGGGATATCATCAATACATTGATGTATGAGTCTTTTCCTCTTGCGTTTAAAATTTCTAGTCTTGGAATAATATTGATGTATTTCCTTATTGACCAAGATGGAAGTATTGGAAATAACTTTACTCAAGTAGCTATTACATAAAAATTTTACACGATCTCTTATTGACGGGAGCTTTGACTCAGCTAATAGAATGTTGGTAGGAGTAGATATACGATAACCTAAAGCCGATCTAATGGCAGAAAATTGAATTTTTTCTAGTTTGTAGTTTAGATCTTTACGTGAAGGAAAATAAATGAAGCATCCATAATCAATATTTGAACGAACAAAACTTTTGTAAAGAATTAATAATGTTGTTGGGTCTGAACCCCACCATGTTCCGCATAGAAATTTAACGATATTTAAGGCTCTCATACATTTGCTTTGAACATAAGATAAATGATTTTTGAAAGATAATTCATAATCAAAAATTATTCCTAAGAATCGAGTGGAGCAGCTAGATTTGATAATGCAATCATTTACTTTAATTTCAGTTTGTCCAGGAAGGATCTTTTTGTTGTTAAAGTGAAGGAAAGCTGTTTTCTGTGGGCTAAGTTCCAAACCTAATAAAAAAAGATTACACTTTATAATGAAAATAGATCTTTCTATAAGATGTTTACATTTTCTTAGTGGAGAGATTTTTGAATAAATTGCAATGTCGTCTGCGAATTGAGATACACAGATATTTTTGGGCAAATTTTCAGTAATTTTGGAAACATATATTAAGTAAAGAAGTGGACTTAATACACCTCCTTGGGGGACACCTTTAAAGACCAATCTAACTTCGTCGCCTGTCAAACTTGTGAATATTTCTCTTTTGTATGTTAGAAATTTAACAAATCGAATTACATGGTAAGTGCAACCCACAGAGGCCAGTTTGTTCAACAAAATATCACTATTCACGTTATCAAAAGCACCTTGGACATCCAAAAAGGCTGCCAAGGTGTCCTTTCTCTTAAAAAATCCTTCTTGAATGTATAACATTAGCTTGGTGGCATTATCTATACATGATTGTCCTTTACGGAAACCCGTTTGGCTAGCTGGAAGTAGATTTTGGTGTTCAAGCCACCATTGTAACCTATTTTTAATAAGCGTTTCAAACAGTTTACAGAAGCAAGAGGAAAGGGCTATAGGACGGACACTTTTTTTGTCTGATTTTTCAATGAAATGAATGTAATGTTGATTCCATTCTTGAGGGTAGTCATTTGATAAGTAAATTTCGTTATAAATATCTAGTAGTAATAGTTTATATTGTACAGATAATGTTTTGATAACTAGATAATTGATCCCGTCAATGCCCGGAGGCGAGCCAGAATTTCGTGAGGCTAAGGCAGCGTTAAATTCGGTTAGATTGAAGCATGTATCAAAAAACTCATTGACATTACCGTTTGGTATATATGTAGGATCGGTAGGAACCCATGGAGGACTAATCTTGTCCAAAGCAGACAAAATTTTATTTTTATTTTGGAGATTCTCAGTTATGCTCTTTGGGTTAATTTTAACCCATTTATTTTTTAAAACTCTAACTCTGTTCCAAGTAAATTTTGTATCAGTATGAATGTTAATTTTTTCAGCAAATTCCCTAAAACTATCCTTCTTTTTTTTTAAATAATTTCTTTGTTTGAGCTGTAAATTTCTTATAGTTAATTAAATCAGTTAGGTTATGAGAATATTCCCATTTTTTATATGCAGCTCTTCTTAGTCTCTTGAACTTATCACACTCCACGTCCCACCAAGGGACAGGATTTCTATGTCTACAAAGATTTACTCTTTTCCTTTCAGGAGTGTTGTGCTTAATGGAATTCGTTAGTACATTAATAAAAAATTTGTATTTTTCACTAGCAGCTAGAGTGTCATAAACAGGATCGAAAAAATCAACATAATGAATATCTAGGTATGATAGGACTCCGTCCCAATCAGTGCAAACAGAATCAATTTTAAAGGATTTTCTATAATAATAATTTTTTTCAACCAAAATGTCGAAATAGATAGGATAATGGTCAGAACCTAGAGTTTCATCACCAACCTTAATGTTAATTTTATCTGCAATATTCATAGATGTTAGGATGAGGTCAATATTAGACTTATTATTCCTATAAAGATCGACATGAGTGAATGAATTTGGGTTATGCAGAAATAGATCATTATTATCAATAGCTTGTAAAAGCCTTTCACCATTCTGGTCAGTATTGGAACAATTCCATATCCTATGATGGGAGTTAAAGTCCCCCATAAAAATACAGTTGTCATTTCTTCCAATATTACTAACCAGTTGATCCCATTGAGACTGAGAGAGAACAGAACCTGGAGTTCTATAACAAGATATGATCTTTAAAGGGGGATTAATATTAGTTAAATTTACGCCACCAATTTCGATGGAGTCATGAACTGAATTTAAATGATCTATCTCTGAAAACGCAATAGACTTACGTATAAGAAAAATAATGCCGCCTCCACGAGAATGTAATCTATCACGTCTATATGCATTAAAGCTTGGAAACTTTAAGTCTTTTTCAGGAGTCAGCCACGATTCCACACACACAAATATGTCTAAATTTTTTAACAATACTTCAACTTCTTCTTTCCGTTGTATGATGCTTCTTGCATTCCAGAAGAGCAGACGTAGATTTGAGGAGCTGCGACTACGTTGAGTAGAATAGGTGGGAGATTGCGATTGTAATAGCGAATTATTCATTGATCTTCTGAAGAACTAAAATCCTCACTAGAAGTGTCTTTCTTGTTTGATAGTAACTTTTTAATAATATTGGCCGTCAGAGCCTTATATTTTTTCTTTTTGATGTGTTTTTGCGTTTGTATTAACATTTCGATAAGTGCTGGAGTGTCGTTGGTGAATTTAGAAGCAAGACCTTGTATATCTGAGTTGTTCAAACTTTCCATAATAAAATTGGATAAATTTTCAACACTGAGAGGAGGATTTTGTGTCGTACACTTAATGAGTGATTTTATAAGATCGAATTGTTCTTTAAATTCGTCTGAACAGCTATCTATCTTAGACTTCTTATTTTTGTTTTTGTTTTTGTTTGTAGTTTTTTTAATTTCGATGTCCGTCGTACTTGGAATTTCACTTAAATTAGAGGAGTTGTAGACCGAACTGGTGTCTGAACGAGGACGTTTGATATTGAGTATAAGAGGAACTTTGAATGAATTGTTTTCTTCGTTTGATGGTTGTTTATCCTGATGAATTTCTTGAGAAAGGTTGTTATTATCAGATGCGTCATCCATCGCTTGACTGTAAGTAGTCATATCATTACTGGATTCTTTCTCAAGGTCGACCATTGGAGTGAAAGAAGTATGATCTTCATGCTGGACGGTAACTGAAGATTCTTGATTGACAGAGCCACTATTTTTACAGTGCTTGGCGAGATGACCTTCAGCTTTACAAACGAAACACGTCAATTTTACAGTTGAAATGTAAATCCAGTATAATGTGTTATCGTAGTTTATTTGTATAGTATCTGGTATTTTATTGATATCGTCTGGATCAATATAAACCTGTCTTCTAAAACTCAGGATATGACTGTATCCAGGTTCAGTCATTCCTGCTCGAATGTACGATATTTGAGATTTTCTAGATATATTCATTTCTATCAATTTATCTTCGATAACATTGTTCGGTATTGTTGGACAAACATTGGACAGTATTATACGTTTAGCAGGAGAGACAAGCGGTCGTATTTCAAGAATGTGACCGTTAATGTTTACATTTTTGTGCGTACTGAGGAGAGTGTCAACGATAGTTTGGCTGCTCAGATATAGACATACTCTGCCGTGAGAAATTCTGGATCTGAATCGTATATTGGATGGACCGACTAATTTTCCAATGGCCATGGTGTATTCTTTAATCATGATACCTTCTATTGAATCGACTACAATGGCATGATCCTTTTTCGGAACAAAAACATTTTGGGTTGCTTGAGCATATGAAACTTTTGATGTGGACATTGTTGTAGACATTGTTGGTTTGGCCTCAGTGAAGTTTACAAAACGTTGAGAATGAGCATCTCCAATATTGGAGGCACTCATTTATGTTGATATTCCTTCCACGAAAAGAACTTCCGAACACAGAGAAACTGTGTTCGGAGGAAAGAAGAACACAGAAAGCACAGAAACTTATTTCACAGTGATAGGTTAACTATATAATCGAATAGTAAACTCGCTGGCACGAGCGTAAACAAGTACGTCCTACCGCTGTGACGGCTCAAGCGAGACTCAACATTGTATGATGATGCTACTGATGATGCTGATGATAATGATGAAAATAACAATGAGGATGTAGAATAATATTTTTATTGCATATTATATCTCAAATAAAACTACAGAAATAATTTAGTGTTTTAATTTATTTAATTCTGTTTTAATTAAAATACTATGGACCCTTAACCCTTTTTTATGACCCCAATTAACCCTAAGTAGCTACTTTTCCGAAGATTATTATTAAGCTGTCTTCTTATAAGCATTTCTAACTAGAATGTCAAATAAAATCTCATTTTATATTTTTGTCGTCGTAATTTGGTCATTCGGCCGTATGTGCAGCGGTCGGCTTTAGTTTACGAGATAATCGTAAAAAAAGAGAAGGAACAGAAACTGATTGAATTGAAATGTGTGGTACTGGGTCAATCGGTGACAAACTGCACAGGTGTCCTCAGGTATACAACAATACCGAAAGATAAGGGACGTACGGTCTGATCAATGAATAGCACAGCTGGTGGTAGGTATGCAGTAGGTGTATACGACAGCCTAAGGGATGTGCGGTCAAGGCAGCGGCCAAGGCAACGATCCGCACTTCCATTTTCATCTTCACTTTCAAATCGATACATAAATCACATGTTTATTTAACTCTGATGCCTTCACATTTTTCCACACTCACGATTATCGTTCACCTTTAACATATTGCAACTAATCGATAGACTACGGATCTTTATGCAGAACGAAAGTTGGCTGCCGCTATTACAAGGGACAGGAACCAAACAGATATTTGATTCTTCCTATGATCATCTTACCAAGTTGAAAATAACAGGGCTTCGGAGTCGGAGTCGGAGTCATGGAGTGGGAGTCAGAGTTTGAGAGTAATTGCTGATCACTGGAGCCGGAGCCGGAGTCAGAAAAAGCTATATATCGACTCTCGGAGTCGGAGTCAGAGTCGGAAAAAAATATATCGACTCCGACTCCAACTCTGGCTCTTTTGTTTATAAATCATTAATACATTTATATATACATAAATAAATTGCTAATATTCGATCTGCAGTACAAACGTGTTGTATATGTAATATATATTTATATACCTCGGCACTCGGCACTATGTAAAGGAGAAACAGTTAAAGTTATGGTAATAGTATTTTCTAACTATTTCCTGAAAGTGAGAAAGTAACAGTCGTGTCGTGTTGTCTCAGAGTTATCTGTTCCATATTCTTAGACTTTAATACAATATTTCAACTATTTATTCAGTTTCATTAAAACTCTTAATTATTTTGAGTACATATTTTTTCAATTTGGAGAGTCGGAGTCGGAGGTAAAAAAAAGAGGAGTTGGAGTTAAGAATTTTGTCTACCGACTCCGAAGCCCTGGAAAATAATACTGTTTTTAAATTATTTTAATCTCTCTAATGTCTTGAAATGCACCTACTCATTTTTTCTACAAATGTATGAAATCCGCAGTCTAATGATCCCATTATGTGATTGTTGTAATTTGTGCTCCAATGCAAGGGATACGACAATTGTTATCAGTGCATAGCTGTGTATTGACAAATGTGAACAATGATCGTGTGAGTGCGGGAAAATTTCAAGGCATCTATGTGAAATAAAAACGTGCGATTTGTTAAAATTTATTTATCGATTTGAAAGTGAAAATAAAAATGAAAGTGCGCATCGTTGCCTCGACCGCGGCCTTGACCGCACATCCCTTAGGCCTTAGGCTGTCGTATATACCTACTATCTGCCACCAGCTTTACAGTTCGTTGATCTGACCCGTACGTCCCTTAGCTTTCGGTACTGTCGTATACCTGAGGACTTTTGTGTAGTTCGTCACCAAGTGACCCAGTGGCACACATTTCGAAACAGCATAATTGTATGGGAGGCTGAATAAGTGAGTTTTCAATTTAATCGGTTTCTGTTCCTTCTCTTTTTTACGATTATCTCGTAAACTAAAGCCGTCCGCAAAAAACTGTAGAGAAATGTTGTTCGGAATGATGGTCTTGACAACATCCAAAGCTCATCGAAATCGGAGAAGATTCACGTGTGATCGAGAAACTCTTGTTCGTTACGACGCACAGTGGTCTTGTTCCGTCGCATAGGAACCATACACGTGGATATCTTTCGGTCAATATTTATGGTCCGTTCGTGCCTAAAGAACGTCTTCATGGATTATACAAACTAGGGTCATTCGGCGACCAGTCGAGGCATCTGGCCTAATGTTTAGTTTTTCTACACCTTTGAAATACAAGGTGTCATAAATCTAGTCCCTCCGAGGGACCACCCGCGACCGTTAAGTACGGTGTCTTATTACCGGGACCCATCGTCGACCGACTTTAGGTATCGCCCCACTTCTCCTTCCCTGGGCCTCATTCAGAGCTACGGGAAGGAGGTCCTAACTGGCAAAAGTGTACTGATTGGGAAATGCAGTTTCTGCAGGAACCAATCAGTGCATCTTATTTCCTGCTCGAGAAGCCTGACGAACATCGCGTAAAGACCGCGTTCGTCAGTTGAGTTTTACGCTCTAACGCCGCGCCGCGACACTCTAGTCCTCGAGTAGACAAGACAACGCACGAGCCGTTGTCTTATCAATCATTCGTCAGACCCGCGTGCGTCATACTTCAGGATCTTAATCAACTCACGGATATAGATTATCATGTATTCGATTCTGCGCGCGTATAAGGCAGGACCTGCTAGATCAGCCTTACTGATGAGTCCACTAGCAGGTCCGGGACGAAACGCTTCTTTTAACGTAATTTATTGTCATGCGAATCTATTATTGTCTTTGCGTCTTCGATATCATACTATCATTTGAACTACTTGCCCAAGATTAGTTTGGCGGGCAACGATCCGAGAAAATGGCGACCCAAAGTTCGCCCACTTCAAAACATGGTCCTTCGAGCCGGATCAGTGCCCTAGTGAGTGCAGTTCGTGCAAAGACAATTGTGTACAAAACAAACGTGTACTAGACATTCGAGCAGTGGTCTGCAGCATCCGGCAGTCCACCCAACGACGTTAAAGGAAGCAACCAGCCTTAGCCGCACTAAGATTCATCATCGCCGTGAAGGCATTCGAAGCAGCCGATCAGAATCATGCGCATTCAAACCACATCAGTATAAGGTAGACACATTATCGAATTTACCAATCAGGACCGTTCAATTGGCAACTTCTCACATTCACATCAGTTACGAGAAACACAATGGCTAACGCGTACGAAACAAGCCAACGCGAATATCCGCATTGTAAAGCAGAAACGACTTGCCCTCAAGTCGCAATAACGATCGTCGCGAGGTACCGCGAAGTATTTCACGATCTTATGACGGAACGAACCAAACTTCGCGAACGCGTCGTACGTTGGCGGAAACAACACAACTTCCTCAACGGTATTAAAACCGAATTCGGATAATTCAAAGAATTCGACGAGAACGCGACCAAACGCGAAGCCGCGATCGTTTCATACGACGACGTAATCGCGGACACGGTTCAATTATTGAAACATTAGATTGAACGTCAAATAACAAACGCGAGAATCATGAACGACTCGCTGGCGCTGTCTACGTTCACCCACAACGTACACATGAGTCCATTTCTAAAAGGAAATCGTCGCGAATTAGCTCGAAGAGTTTCAACAGTCCACGACGGAACGCAACGTGAACAGCTTCGCGAACGCGTCGAACGTTGGAGGAAACAATTCGTCCTCCTCAACGATATTCAAAACGAATTCGGATATTTAGAAGAAGTCAGCGAGCACGAGACTGACCACGAAGCCGCGACCGATTCACACGACGACGTAATCGCGAACACGGTCGAATATTTCAACTTTAAATTCAAGTAACAAAGGCGAGAACCGTGATCGACTCGCCCGCGCTGTTTATGTTCACCAACAACAGTATCACAAAGCTCATCTTCTAAAAAGACACATTCTATGCGTTCAACACACGCACACTGGACTTTCGACATCCAACATTTACAATTACGTATTTCCGAGTATCAGTTGCCGGAAAGGCCGAATCCGCGATCGAGTCATTTTCGACTAAAATGGAAATTGCAATCACACCCGTATCTTGCGTCACATGCCGGACAATTCGTCAGATTCGATAAACGAGTCCATGCAGTACACGCGATCGCATATCCGATCATTACGATCCCTCAGTCGATTATGGAAATACGACGCGAATGACCTCCTCACGAGCATCGCGATCAATCGAACGAATCCGGAAAACGCAACATACGAACCTAGAGATCGACCGCGAGCCGTCGGTCGCGAACACCGTGACGTTGTTGCGAAATCACGATATTATCGAAACGAAGTCCTCGTTATCACCTTCGCAAAGGCACGCAAACTCGAACCAACCGGTTTCCATCATCCGAACGGAAATTCGAACGCGAGTTACAATAGAAGCAACGGTACCGATACAACAGCATTATGTCTCACGCCGTGGCATATAAAACAGGTAGAAACTGTTCAATCGACGGGCTCCTACCTGCTGCATCACGCCGTCATAAACATTCAACCTTTTCGACAAGTGTTTGACGTTATACAATGACCCGCGAAGGATAAGCCCATACGGCAGGACAAGTTTGCGTTTTATTTAGCGTTCCGACGCAAGAACAATGTATCGCAAGACCCGTATACCTGAGCAAACGAAATAGCAGCAAGAAAATAAATCTTTGCATCCGTTTTGTTATATCTTCGTGTCCCGTTGCACGGAAAGGTTTTCGTCGCGAAAAAACCATCATTTACGATCAGATCACGACAACGGACTTTCGAGGCGTTCAGAACAAAGATACCTTCCGTCGCGTCCAGAACAAAGAGACCATCCCGAAGGCAAAATCCATTATCGGTATTTATCATTCCAGATATAGACCCAACAGGTAATTTCGTTTTTTGTACACCTCATCGCAAGGTTAAAACGCTCTCTATTACCGATCCACTTTACGACTTACTTTGACCAGCAAAAAATGTGCCCAAGGGTACACCCTCGCGGATTAAGTACGGTTTCAAATCAACAACGACTCAGCGCCAGATTTGGGTAACGTCCCAATTCGCGCACGGATCAACTCTCCTTTCAATACCTCCAAGAAAGGTCCAAATTAAATCGCCCGTTAAGATTCTGAAGCGGAGCAGTTCACTACGTTATCGCCTTCAACCGAGTACCATCCTCCTGTCTTACAAACACGAGCGACGCAGCGTACTTCGGTTTTGAATAAAGGACAAACAAGTGACACCCTTCAGAGATTAACACGAGCAGTGATAATTCCACTCTCTTTTAAATACCTCCAAGAAAGGCCCAAATGAAATCTCTCGTTAAGATTCTGAAGCGGAGCAGTTCACTACGTTATTCGCCTTCAACCGAGTACCATCCTCCTGTCATTCAAACACGAGCGACGCAGCGTACTTCGGTTTTGAATAAAGGACAAACAAGTGACACCCTTCAGAGATTGACACGAACAGAGACAATTTCACAATTTGGTATCCTACAAATACAAGCGAAGCTACGCGCTCCAGTTCTTAAAACAAGTGCCATCCTCGTGTCTTACAAATACGAGCGACGCAGCGCACTTCGGTCTTGACCAAAGGGTTAAACAAGTGACACCCTTTAGATACTGACGCGATCAGAGACAATTCGGTATCTTACAAATACAAGCGTCTTGCTCCTTGCACGCAACATTCGGCAAGTCGAAAGCACCAATACGAATCATCGTCACAGATCCACGCGCAGTTCGTCTTCAGCCTTTGAAACGAACATATCCTTGTATCTTACAAATACAAGCGAAGCCACAATACAGATCAACATACAGATCTGCGTGTATCATCTCGAATTCTCGAACAAATACTACCCGTCAGGTCTCAACCAAGCGTCTTGCTCCTTGCACGCAACATTCGGCAAGTCGAAAGCACCAATACGGATCATCGTCACAGATCCACGCGCAGTTCGTCTTCAGCCTTTGAAACGAACATATCCTTGTATCTTACAAATACAAGCGAAGCCACAATACAGATCAACATACAGATCAGCGGGTATCATCTCGAATCACAACAATACAGGGACAATTCAATTTCTCGATTGATTCTACCCTTCTTGGTTAGTTGAACATACAACCTTCGACTTAAAACCTTTCGTCGCGTACCGCATGGCCGACGTACAACCAACCTGACATTGAATTCGATTTATCTATCATTCAAGTCAATTATCTGACATTCAATCAACGTACACATCAGTCAACATCCTTTGCGTACGGGATCGCACTAGTCAAGATCCCTCGCGTACGCTACTAGATTACATAGACAGAGCCAGCGATCCAACAACCGAAATTTTATCGCTGCTTTCAACAATTCGTCGTTTAACGATATCCTGTCAGAATATTTATTCGGATAACGGTACGAATTTCATCGTCGCACACCCGATCCAACGGCACTATGTCAGGCTCTATCGGGAGACAAGAAATCGCGACAATTTCTACTGTCAAAGAGATCTCGTGATGTTCTATTATCACCCCATCTCAGGATTATTGGAAGCGATTTTATCAAATCGTCCAACCACCACGAAAAACGTGTCGTCGGCAAGGAACAACTTAAACCTACACCATTCACTACATTCGACATCAACATCGATATCGTTCTTAATTTCTACACTCGTACGTTTCTCTCGTCAAATCCGAACGATCCAACAGTACTAATAGTGTCTAATGCCTGATTGGTGATTCTTTAATGTGTGCCTAATACTTAATTGATTTCAGCGGAATATAATATGTAAATCGACCATCACTGCAATATGAAAGCAGGGATCATTCAACCTCCTTATTCTTTCGGATATAGACAGAGCACAACCGCACAGTGCCAATAGTTGACGTGATCAACATATGAGTCTAAACACGTAAGCAAAATCATATTGATCGATCGGATCGATCAACGTGGGGGAGGATGTTCCGTCGCATAGGAACCATACACGTGGATATCTTTCGGTCAATATTTATGGTCCGTTCGTGCCTAAAGAACGTCTTCATGGATTATACAAACTAGGGTCATTCGGCGACCAGTCGAGGCATCTGGCCTAATGTTTAGTTTTTCTACACCTTTGAAATACAAGGTGTCATAAATCTAGTCCCTCCGAGGGACCACCCGCGACCGTTAAGTACGGTGTCTTATTACCGGGACTCATCGTCGACCGACTTTAGGTATCGCCCCACTTCTCCTTCCCTGGGCCTCATTCAGAGCTACGGGAAGGAGGTCCTAACTGGCAAAAGTGTACTGATTGGGAAATGCAGTTTCTGCAGGAACCAATCAGTGCATCTTATTTCCTGCTCGAGAAGCCTGACGAACATCGCGTAAAGACCGCGTTCGTCAGTTGAGTTTTACGCTCTAACGCCGCGCCGCGACACTCTAGTCCTCGAGTAGACAAGACAACGCACGAGCCGTTGTCTTATCAATCATTCGTCAGACCCGCGTGCGTCATACTTCAGGATCTTAATCAACTCACGGATATAGATTATCATGTATTCGATTCTGCGCGCGTATAAGGCAGGACCTGCTAGATCAGCCTTACTGATGAGTCCACTAGCAGGTCCGGGACGAAACGCTTCTTTTAACGTAATTTATTGTCATGCGAATCTATTATTGTCTTTGCGTCTTCGATATCATACTATCATTTGAACTACTTGCCCAAGATTAGTTTGGCGGGCAACGATCCGAGAAAATGGCGACCCAAAGTTCGCCCACTTCAGAACAGGTCTGAAACCCCCGTTTTCGTGCCCAAAATTCAATTTTTCAACATTAATATATTGAAAAAATTCTTCTCCTGCAAAGTAACAACCTTTCGAAGCTCCCAAATCCAAAATATTATTCGTTTCAGATAATTCTGTGATGAGATACAGCATTCTAAAGACAAAGTCAGAAAATTCAAAGTAAAATATGTACATAATACGTTTCAGATTACAATCATCGAATATCAGAAAATAGATTTTAATGATGGTTATACATATATGTACATGTTAGTGAGCGCATTTCCAATATTTAATCCATTTTTCAGCATTTTTTAGTCCACTCGCGAATAACGTAAATTAATAGTATTTCAAACTTTGAAAAGAATAAGTGCTAAGCATCGGACTTGTTCTAAATGAAAGCTTAAACATTTATTAGAAATATTAGAGTCGAATTATTTTACCCGATACGCTACACTCAAGGTGTAGGAGTTCCTAAAATATTCCTACAATAATTAACCTGAAATGAAACTATCGAGTTTTATTGGTTTCCCTAATATCTTTAGAAGAGGATAAGAGAAAACAGTTCAAAACGTTCAAAGACCGTTGGCGAAGGCGAATCTATTTTTTGTTAGTTGCGGCAGGCATAGCATAAGAATATCATATTCGAAAAACCTGCAATATAACAGAATTAATCGATAAAAATCAATGCTCAATATTTTGTAGGACCTCGCGACAGCTAGGAAGACACCCCTAATAGAGGCATATCGCGAGGTACTGAAAATATGTACCCCTATGCCACCAGAACCAATTCGGACCAGATGGGGCACACGGATTGAGGCAGAATTATTCTATGCCCAAAATTTTCCAAGAATCATAAATGGTGAATTTGCTTGCAAAGGTTCTTTCCTACGCATTTGTTTTTGAATAGGGTAGGATACGCGGGCCTTTACCTGCCGTCTAACCCAGATCTACAAATAGCGTGACCGTAATAAACCAATTATTGCAACCTTTTGGGGATTTTGTACCGCTGTACGACGTTCAATAGCGTAGCGGCCATCGGCACGGACAATGAAACATTGACCGTTCAGTGCAAATGGTCGGGTCATTATTGGACGAGCGACAACGAAGTTAAAATTACACTTACTATCCCAGATGTTTTTTTATTACTGATGCAGTGTTTAACGGAAAGTTACGGCTGGCAAACCAGATGTTTTTTATGACTAATGCAGTTAGGTCCAAGTCCTTTTTGCAAACACGTGTACTTCTCCAAGGTTGTTCTCGCTCAATAGCAATTGACTAGGGGTTGTGCGAGATCCCATCGGGACGGGAATTTCACGCGAGATCGGGACGAAATCTCGAAAATATCCGGGTTATCCCAAAAATTTTCTCGAGAAATTTCCGTCCCGACGGGATCTCGCACACCGCGACAATTGACGTATCATAAACCTTGAACTGCGAACCGTGAGGCATTACGGACTGCGCGACCCCCGCCCGCCCCGTCGGGCCCATACCAGAGAGTTTCTTTTTTCCCTCTTATGCATAAAATCTCTTTATGAAAATATGGTGCATGTTACATGTTGGTGCATGGTCTGCACAGAATTTCTGAGGAAGCGTGACTTCTTTCATTAGTCAATAAATTGATATCGTCCGTAAAAAAAATCCTTCCAAGGACACCATTTCGTATAGAGGCATATCGCGAGGTACTGGAAAATATCCCTCTTCCACCGGGTTACACTGTCCAACAGCCAAAAAGGATATCGATTCTCACTATGCAATTCTTATAGAATTTTTTGCGCTGATTCCGAATCTGTTTTTAATTTTTCTCCTAGGCGCACAGTTGTTGAGAAATTTGAATTTGAAAAAATGACATATTTTTCAACTTTGAACAAATATTGTGATGTTATGGTAAAAGATATTGAATTGTTCTTCACAGCAAAAGATTCCTTAGACTTTCCCGAATACACATATATATGATATTAATACATTATGATTATTTAAACATGTTTAAACGATCATTAAAGACGGAGAGACACCACTTCTGCACCAATTTTTTAGGATATTTTTGAATTTATCTCAAAAAATAAGGGTCCAGCGGAAAATCGAACTATAGCACGCGATAGAGCAGACTTTTATTTTGAAAAACCCCCCTTGCAAATTTCTCAAAAACTGTGCGTCTAGGAGAAAAATCAAAAACAGATTCGGAATCAGCGCAAAAAATTCTATAAGAATTGCATAGTGAGAATCGATATCCTTTTTGGCTGTTGGAATTTGTTGGACCGTGTTGCCCTTGCTTCGTCGACAACCCATTTCACCGAGACTGTTTTCATCGACACGATTTGACCGACAGAAACTTTCGTCGACACGGTCAAATCGTAGTCATATGTTTTCATCGTCGATCGTAAATAACAATGCTTTCTAATTCTCTTTATTATTTGTTATACAAGCAACTAAATGCGTCGAGAACATAACAATGATAATAACGATTAATCCACAATGGAAAATACGCGAATTTTGATGTCAGTGGAAATGATTGAACTCAAACTTGTCGCTAAAGATGGACTGTCGATGAAAACATATGACTACGATTTGACCGTGTCGATGAAAACATAGTGTCGACGAAAGTTACTGTCGGTCAAATCGTGTCGATTAAAACAGTCTCGGGAAAATGGGTTGTCGACGAACCAAGGGTAACCCCTTCCACCAGAACCAATTTGGACCAGATGGTGCACACGGATTGAGGCAGCATCTTTCCATGCCCAAAATTTTGAAGAAATTAAAGAAGTTCATATCTTTACATCTTTCAATGCGTATAGCTGTTTTATGTATGAAATTTTGTGCACGTATACAGGGAAAATCAAAGTGACAAAAATCAGATTGCTTCAAAAGCGTAAAAAGATTCTTCTACCATCTTAAAAAATTCATGTTTCTTAAACCCATACCAACTTGTCCATCATGGAGGTGGAAGACAGGTAAAAGAGAGTCACTGCACACGGTGTGCGCGTTGACGGGAAAACCCCAAGATGAATAGCGGCAGCTCTCAATTGACCGTGGAGGTCTGTACAGTTTATGACACATCATTGCTATTGAAGTACAGGTCCGAGTCTTTCTTCGTGGCACCGACAATAAAGTATATACATGCCCCATGGGGTTTGTCGCATCGAGACCCTTCTCGAAGCAGTTGCAAAGCAGAGATCGGCAACAATTTTATTCAAATAAAAATTTCGAATAAACCAGATTAGGTCATTAACCCTTTGGTTACCCTGGACGTGATATCTCACGCCCCGATACTTCTCGATAAACGCTTTTGACGAGATATCTCGCCATCTAGCACCAATATTTTGACACTATAGACAAATATATTTTATACGTAACTATATTCTGATTTGTAAAAGTCTTCGAATAATTTTCTGCCAGGCCGACGAAGCCGTCAGTAGCAGTGGTCAAGTGGTGTGCAATAAACACGGCCGCGCAACCCGACGCGACGCCCAGTCTGGTACACTGGTGTGTAATAATTCAATTGCAAAACTTGTTTATTTTTCATAACTTTTTCATGCAAGTGACGCCAGCATGTATTTCGTGGCGTTCCTCCGATTAAAATGACACTAAACTCGATGGAATTTGGACTGTGTCTAGTAGTTTTATTCGTGAAATTATTCAAAGACTTCGAAGACCTCTAGACCACTAAAACCACGGCTACCGACGCCTTCGTCGGCCTGACAGAAAATTATTCGATTGATTTATTCGAAGACTTTCCACGAATAACGTAACCCACTTTACTCCAAATTTTTATTTGAATAAAATTTGTGCCCATGTTGAAAAGGTTCGGCAAATTGGCGGGTCATTACTGGACGACCGACAGCGAAGTTAGTTTTTAGAAAGCCGTTTTATATTTCAGAAATCATTTCATAGTTTCTTTTAAAATGTGGGACGCTGGAGTTCCTGAGAGGTACAGATAGTGTCCCAGATGTTTTTTATTACTAATGCAGTCTCGGAAAGGTACGGCTGGCAAACCAGATGTTTTTTATGACTGTAACGAGCCTGAAATCTCGTTACAACCGGATCTCTCCCTCGTTGCTGAGTGGCTCGCCGAGCCAGGGTTCGCGGCGAGGGAAGCGGACGGGAAACGGTAGTTCAGGCGAGGTATGAAATAACACAGAACGCGCGACGTAACTTTTGCGTCTCACCAGGCCGCGGTTCGCGAAGATTGCCGATAACGTGATGGTCGCGGGTGCACGCGCGCGGGTTTGCGGGTCGCGGATCTGGCGGTCGATGACGGGCGACGGCTCGTCGACTTGCTAGAGTACGGAAACCGGCGGCTCGCGGCAACGGGTATTCGGGGTCGGTCAGGTCGGCGGGGACGGAGAGAGTTCGTTCGACGGCGCGTGGAACGGGCGAGGATACAACGGCGCGTTGCAACGGGGTCCGACGGCTCGTGGGACGGCGACGGGAACTTCGGCGCGAAGCTGGATGACGGATTCGTTCGACGGCTCGTTGAACGGGCGAGGATGCAGCGGCGCGCTGTAAAAGATGCCTCGACGGCTCGTGGAGACGGCTACAGGAACTCCGGCGCGAAGCTGGGTGACGGGTTCGTTCGACGGCGCGTGGAACGGACGAGGATGCAACGGCGCGCTGCTGAAGATGTCTCGACGGCCCGTGGAGACGGCTACAGGAACTCCGGCGCGAAGCTGGGTGACGGGTTCGTTCGACGGCGCGTGGAACGGACGAGGATGCAACGGCGCGCTGCAGAAGATGTCTCGACGGCCCGTGGAGACGGCGACAGGAACTTCGGCGCGAAGCTGGGTGACGGATTCGTTCAACGGCTCGTTGAACGGGCGAGGAGGCAACGGCGCGCTGCAAAAGGTGTCTCGACGGCTCGTGGAGACGGCGACAGGAACTTCGGCGCGAAGCTAAACGGACGTACGGAGGCAACGGCGCGTTGCACGGAGAGCGGGAACGATCAGGATCGCGATGTTGACGGCTCGTCAGGGTAAGGCGCTTACCAGGGTGCCGAGCGATCAAGCGGCTCGCCTGCTGGACTCGGAAAGAGAGCGAGTCTCCGTCCGTGCTGCCTTTTATAGGCAAATTCGGTGGTTACCCCGGGGTACGCGGGTTGCGGTGTGCGCGAGCGATTCGCGGGATTGCCCGTGCGGCGTCTGCTTCGGGGCGTGAAAACGCGGGAAGACGCGTAGTGTGATGTCGCGCCTGGTTACGAGGCGTGAAATCGCCTTGCGCGGATTCGGATTCGGTCGGGATCGGTCGGCGCGCTTCGGCTGTACGCGAGTCTTCGCGTTCGTAACAGAGCTGTACTGTGCCCGCTGTACAGGTCTGTTACATGACTAATGCAGTTAGGTCCAAGTTCTTTTTGCAAAAGCATACTCCTCTAAGATTGTCCTCGCTCAATAGCAATTGACGTATCATAAACCTTGAACTGCGAACCGTGAGGCATTACGGATCGCGCGACCCCCGCCCGCCCCGTCCCACAGTGCCCCTTTCAGCGATTTAGCTGGCCAAAAGTCGATTTCAAAAATTTTACCTAACGTGTAAAATTTTTGGTGCTTGCTATAGTTTAATATAGGAGGGACAATGTACTAATATTTTTTTTATCATTCAGGCACCCATGAAGTGCTGTACTTCATCGAAAGTTAAAGATTTTCGTAGTACGTGTCTTGCTGCTAATATTCGATGAGACAGTTTTTATATGTTTCAAGTAAGTTGTCACGGATGCGGTCTTGGTCGACCAAATGGAATAGGCAAGAGATGTTAGAAAGAGTGAAATGAAAGAGACGGGACGATTGAAAAGAGTGAGACGGAATGGTAGGATAATTGTGGAGAGCGAGAGAGTGTGAGATTGACTGGAATGGATGAATGTGGAAACACGTGGATTTTGAGTGGGAGGCAGTGGACTGTATGAATGGTATTCTGATCACGAAAGCACGTAGAACTGTGCATAAATAACTGTATTTCACTCTAAACAAAGATTGTCAAAAACTACACCATGTAAACTATTTGATGCGCAGAGAATTTGAAATAAAGAAACTGTGGAAAGGAAAGCTTGATTGACGTGTATCAGCTGATCGTTAATCGCAGAGAGAGCGAGGCGGTCGTTATCTCTCTCTTTTATTGTCTCGATCCTTCCAGAATATTCCTCACGCGTCATGCTCCTGATTGGGCATTCGCGAGAATTCCAGAAGGATCGAGAATGGACTTTGACCAATGGCGCGATCGATATTATGCCTACGCATTTCCGCCCGTCGTCACCCGGTTGCTGATTCGCTGGGATCGCGGCGCTCTTTTGGCGGGATCGCAGTGAGGTTAGGCGGGAGCGAGCACAGTCGCGAAACAAACATGGCGCTCACGCGCGCCAATCTCGAACATAAGTTGTACACATTTCTTTTCAGTATGAAAGTTTTGCAAGTAAGTATGGACTATACTTTCAACAATTTTGTATCTTTTTATTGTATATGTTTTGGTAATTATTTACATTTCAAAACGATTGGTATGTTGTTTGGTAAACTGGTTTTGGAAGCCGATAATGGGTGAAGGAGTGATTGAAGGAGTGGAATGCTTAAAATAAAGGATGGAATGCAAGATCGACTGGAATGAGTGAGAGTGATAACGGATGGATTTGAATGGACTGTATAAATGTTGGTAAAGCAAGATGAGTCGGATCTACAATATTTGTATATTTGTCACTTATATCACAAGCGATGAACGTCGATGTACAAGAAAGTGTAAAAGGAATGAAACTTGAAAAATAAACGCAGAATCGAATTGGTCTTTTTTATTTTGACTGGTGTCAGCTGATGGCTGGTCACAGAGAGAGAGAAAACGACGGTTGTCTCTCTGTTTTATTGTCTCGACCTTCCTGGAAGTTCGTCACGCTTGTACCGTTCTGATTTGACGCTCGAGAATCTTCCAGAAAGATCGAGAGACGATTCGACCAATGACAGGCGTGATTTCGGCCCGCGTGAGCCTCGACGGCACACGCTTGTCATTCGCGTCGTTGGCGGGATCGCGCGTGGATCGCTGTTACGTCATGCAGCAACATGGCGCTCAGAGCGCCAATCTCAAACATATGTAAATAAGATTTGTTACGATTGCAACACTTTATGAGTAATAATGTTGTACATCAGGGTACGTCCGGGAATTTTTTAAAGCGTGGTTGTAATTATCAAAGGTTTGGGCTTAGAGCAAAACAAAAATTAGTAGCCCGAGTCTGCCCGCGTTCATTTCACAGCATTTTGTTTATCGCGCTTAGCGGCCCTTGCCGTTCGGGCGCGCACGCTTTCCAGACGTAAACACTGGGTGGCGACAAAGACAAAATGAAACGATCTTCCTATGTTTCATAAACTCCATTTATCATATAAAATTCCAATTAAAAAATGGATTATAAGAAAGACGGACCTTACTGGATAAAAAATTATTGAAGAGCAAAAATTGAAAATACGAAAAGCATTTCGGCAGAAATTAGGTTTACTTGTAGACGTTCCAAAACCCGATTTCGAAAGCACCAATGATGGGAACACCAGCAGAAGATTTTTCGCCAATCCAGATTTAGCGGCAGAAATAACAGGAATGGACAGAAACCTCATATATCGCCTAGCAGTAATTTCAGAAACTATATCAAGTGGCCATGAAATAAACGCGGAAAAATTGGAAAAATATACATTGGATACTGCCAAATTATATGTAAATTTATATGGTTGGTATCCAATGACACCAACCATGCACAAGATTTTAATGCATAGTGCAATAGTAGTCAAACATTCTCCACTTGCGATCGGTCAACTATCAGAGGAAGCAGCCGAAGCCCGCAATAAGTATTTTCGTTTATATCGACAAAATTATGCCTGAAAGTTCTCCAGAGAAATATGCAATTTGGATGTACCAAATAGATTATTATTAACATCCGACCCCCTTTTGAGTGGAATAAGAAAAATACCCAGGAAAAAAACAAAACCGTTTTCAAGTGAAACCATGGACATGCTTTTACCACCAGAAATTCGCAGTACAACATCAGATTCCGAGCAAAATTCATCTGGTTCAGAACAATCTTCAACTGAAGATTTTGATACAACTTCCGATTCTACTTTATAAGCTTCAGAAACAGTTGTAAGTACCTTATTATTAACTTCTATTGTTTAATTCAACAATATATTGCTTTTTCCTTAAAAACGTACCAAAAAATATTGGAAAAGTATTAAAAAATGTTTTTAAAATACTTAAACAAATAAAACATGATATTATATGTGATTTGAAAATGTTGTAGGATCATTAAACATTATAAATAATTTTGGCCAGCTAAATCGCTGAAAAGGACCACTGTGCGTCGCATGAACATCGCTTCCCAAATGTCCATAGACCTCGGAAATGACGAAAATAGTAAAATTTAATAAATATTATAGTTGTAATAAGCGTTGAAAGTTGGACGTTTTAAGAGAAGTATTTTCCACGAGAAAAATTGCTTCTCTTTGATGCGATGCCCATACCAGTGTAGCCAGACGGAGCGGTCATCTCCTCAAAGGTGAGCCGAGCTTCCCCGATGGTCCGCCGAAGATGGTGCTTGGTTGATTTGACTGCGGCTTCCCACAGCCCGCCGAAGTGAGGTGCAGCTGGCAGATTGAAGTGCCACTCAGTCCTCAGGTTGGCCATTTCCTTCCGGATGCTGTGGTTCTCCTGGCTGCTTGCATGGAACAGGCGACGCAGCTCGCGATCTGCTCCTTGAAAATTGGTGCCGCAGTCGCTATACAGGTGGGCACACGCGCCTCGTCGTGACACGAATCTGCGAAAGGCGGCTAGGAAGGCCTCGGATGAGTAATCTGACACGACTTCCAGATGCACCGCCTTGGTCACCATGCAGATGAACACCGCGAAGAAGCCCTTGTAGGCCTTGTGGCCTCGACCCGGTGTAGTTCGTAGCCAGATGGGACCGGCATAGTCCACTCCAGTGGCGAGGAAGGGGCGGGCTGGAGACACTCGGTGCTCCGGCAGCGCTCCCATCAACTGCCCTGCCGGCTCCGCCCGCCATCGTATGCATGTCACGCATCTGTGAATGGTCCCTTTGACGACGGCTCGCCCCCTTGGGATCCAGAAGCGTTGTCGGATTGCTCCAAGGGTTGACTGGACTCCTCCGTGCATGGTGCTTCTGTGAGAGAAACAGACAAATAATTGGGTGAAGCGGGACTGGGGAGGAAGGATAATGGGATGTGCTTCATCTGGATTGAGGGCCGCCTTTCCCAGTCGCCCCCCGACTCGTAAGAGGTTGTGTTTGTCCAGGGACGGAGTCAGGGCTGCGAGGCTGCTTCGGAGCGGGATGCCCAGGTTCTGTGACAGCTGCTTTACTTCTTCGCCGTAAGCCATCCCCTGGACGAGTCGGATCCAACCCCTCTCTGCCTCATTGATTTCAGCCGTTGTCAGGACTGGTGGCTGAACGTTCTGCAGGGTCATCGTGGAGGGGTTGCAGCGTGATGGCGAATCTCTGTGGCGCCTGAGCCAGCGCCGACACCACGCAGAGACTCTCAGCAGCCTGGTGTATGACGAGAAGCGCAGCAGGATTTCATTCTCGGCTTCTTCCTTCCCAGCCTTGGTGACGGCAGCGACGAGGGGCCCCTTCTGCTCCGGTAAGTGCTCCTGATCGACAGGCCTCGATGCAGCAAGGTTGGCGTCAGATTGTAGGAACTCTGGTCCTCGCCACTACATGGACCACTGGAGCAGCTGCGAAGGGGAAATTCCACGCGAGGCACAGTCGGCGGGGTTTTCGACTCCGACCACGTGCCGCCAGTGTGCTTCGGGGGCCCTTCTCTGTATGTCGGCCACCCTGTTGGCCACGTAGGTCCTCCACCTGGACGGATGACCTTGTATCCATCCTAGTGTCACCGTGGAGTCGGACCAGAGGTGTGTTGTGACGCCTTCCAGGTGTAGTGTTGTGGTAACGTGCTGCGTTAGCCGAGCGAGAAGGTGAGCAGCGCATAGCTCTAGGCGGGGCAGTGACACCTGCTGCAGTGGTGCCACTTTACTCTTCGCTGCGATGAGCGACAGTGTCCAGCCTTGACCTTTGTTTCTTGTCCTCAGGTACAGGACGGCTCCGTAGGCTCGCTCAGAGGCGTCGGCGAACCCGTGGAGCTCCTTCTCGGCGGAATGCGAACTCTGAAACAGAGGGCGAGGCACCTTTACCTTCTCCAGCTGCTTCAGCTCAGAGCAGAATGAGTTCCACTCGTTGGCCAACGTTTCCGGAAGTGGGTCGTCCCAGCCAAGTCCCAGCAGCCAAGTTGTTTGGATGCAGATTTTTGCGCGTACGACAACTGGAGTCAGCCATCCTAGGGGGTCAAACAATTGCGCAGCTTTGGAGACCAAGCCCCTCTTGGTCATAGGTTGTGCGTCGGCGTCGTTGATGAGGAAACGGAACGTGTCGTCGACTGGATGCCATTGAAGACCGAGGGCCGAGTGGGTAGTGTCGGTCCATATTTTGGACGAGCTCCGTTCGGCATGTTGCCTTGTGGGCTGAGTTGATGAGTTCAGGCTCGATTGTGTAGAGATATTGTGCAGCCCAGGAACGTTGGAGGCCCATTTTTGTAGCGGAAAGCCGCCCGCCATGCACAGCTGGGTGAGTTGGCTTGCTGCTTCCTCCAAGGCCGGGATGGACTCCGCTCCTGTCAGGATATCGTCCACGTAGGCGTCAGCCTGGAGAGCTCGTGCGCCGATGGGGAGCCGGCTGCCTTCATCCTCGGCCAGCTGCTTCAACGTCCTGACGGCTAGGTAGGGGGCACACGACAGACCGTAAGTAACTGTATTCAATCGGTACTCACTGACTTGCTGAGCATCGTCGTCTCTCCACAGGATTCGTTGGAAGTCGCGGTCATCAGGGTGCACCAGGATCTGCCGGTACATCTTGGTGACATCGGCAGTCACCACAAATCGGTGCGTGCGCCACCGCAGCAGGACGTCCGCCAGGAGCGGGAGAAGGTTCGGTCCGACGTGGAGGCAGTCGTTCAAGGACTGCTGGAGTGGCTCGGACCATGAGCCATTGAACACCACTCTCAATTTCGTCGTGGTGCTGCTGGGCTTCAAGACCCCATGGTGAGGTAGGTAGTGAGCCGGTTGTCCGTGCATCGGCTCGCTTGCCAAGGACATGTGACCTAGCTCCCTGTATTCGCTGATGAACTTGCAGTACAGTGCCCTGAAACTCTCATCCCTCTTGCAGCGTTGTTCCATCCTCCGGAGGGAATGCCAGGATGCCGTCCTCGAGCCTGCCGTGATGGGTCCTGGCCTTTTGAACGGGAGCCGTACCACATAGCGACCCTCAGGAGTGCGAGAGTGTGTGGTCGTGAAGTGTTTCTCGCACTCCAGCTCCTCCGCTGTCAGCGTTGAGTGAGCCTCCCTAAGCTCTTCCTGCTCCCAGAATCGTCGTATCAGTGTGCCGAGGGAGTCTTCGACCACCACCTGGTGCACTTGGGCGTGCGACGCCGAGGCGGTGGTTCCTGTGCTTCCTGTCAGGATCCAGCCAAACGCAGTAAGTTGTCCGACTGGCTCGTTGGGAGCCCCTTTCTTTAGACCTTCTTTGATTATTGCTGGGTACACGTCGGCACCCAGCAGGACTTCAATCGGCCTTGATTTGCCCGGAGCGGGATCTGCCAGTTTCAGCCCTCGCAGATGGCTCCAGGACTGCAGAGGAATGGAGCAACCGCGTGTGTAGCCCGTGAGCTGCTGGAGGCCGACCCCTGACACTCTCACAGTGTCGGAGCCTGAGTCTGCGGATATGTCCAGATTGACTCGCCCTCGTGACCTGGCGAGCTGCTTTCCTCCAACACCGAAGATGTCCACCTTTGACGCCGTCCGAGGTAGTTGAAGCCGTTGGACCAATGCTTCGCTCACCATGGAGATTTCGGAGCCCTGGTCAATGAGTGCTCGAACCAGCTGCCGCCTGCCATAGTGATCTGCAACGTGAATGAGAGCTGTCGCGAGGAGTACTTTACCATTTAGGTTCCGACAGTCAATGGTGTGGTGAGCTGTCGTCGTCCGTCTGGGCCCATCGCGGAAGGCGTCGTGGAGCGTGGAATGATGACGCTCTCCACACGACATGCAGCTTCTGGTGGATGGACAGGCTGCTAGTGAGTGGCGTCCGAGGCAATTGTGGCAGAGCTGGAACCTGTCAACTTGTCCACGTCGTTCGGCTGGCTGGAGCGTCTTGTATTTTGGACACTGCATGAGGTAATGTTCCTCGTTGCACATGACACAGGCTGGTTTTGGACCCTGATTTGCATGATTAATTCTAGCGGCTCGTGTTGACCCCTTAGATTTCGCCTGGTTCTGGCTCGAGCGGGCCTCGAAGGCCCTGAACTGGTTGCCGCTGCTGCCGTGAGTTGATGACGAGGGCGTGGATTCGGTTGATGCCTCCAACTGCTGCCGTCTTTTGATGAGGAAGTCCTTCAGCGAGGAGAAGGACGGAGGATCGGTGCTTCCAGCAATCCCTTCTTCCCATTTGTCTCGTGTCAAGGGATCGAGGAGCTTGATGACGGAGTAGACGAACCAATTCTCTGTCTTGGTGATTGGTCGCTCTAATCCCTCCAGCGTGTTCACCACCGAGAGCACACCCTTCTGGACCTTGATGATTTCCCGCGCAGAGCTTTCTCTCATCCTGGGTAGAGAGGCGAGTTTATCAAGGCACAACCGTACAAGAATTCGCTTGTTTTCATATTGTTCTTGCAGGATGGCCCACGCTCGTTCGTAGTTCTCACTGGTGGTTGGGAGATCCTTGACCAGATCCGCGGCTTCTCCGCGTAGACAGCTTTTCAGGTATTGCAGTCGGTCTACCGCGCCCAGGTTCTTGTTTCGCTCGACGATCGATTTGAAGAGGTCTTTAAATGCCGGCCACTCTACATATGCCCCATCGAATTCGGGCAGCTGCATCCTGAGCAGTGGAGCCGATCCAGAGCTCGAATCCTCCTTGGAGGAGGCTGTTGCACTCATTGCTTTCGCACTGGCGCCGCCTTCAGCATATCGTCTCGCCAGGTCTAGCAGCCGACCCCTTTGCTCCATGTAAGCCTCTTCAACTGATTCAGCGTACTCCAATTTGACATAATTGCTGTCCTTTATCGCATCCGAGTGCCGAAACGCCAGGAGATCGTGATTCGCCTGGAACTGCGACCAGTATTCTTCGAGGCGTTGCAGTCTGGACTGCACATCGCCTCCGGTCATCTTGGATTGCGGGATGGACTTTTTGAGGTTCTCTGTGATCCTGGTGATCTTCCTTCCCACTTCGCTCTGCTTGGCGAGCAATTCATTGACGGTGAACTCCATATTGGCTGGAGACTGGGTCGATGGATGGAGTTCTCAACAACAAACACTGTTTCACTACCGGCACAACTGTACGATCCGGCTCGAAGGACCAGAAATGTCACGGATGCGGTCTTGGTCGACCAAATGGAATAGGCAAGAGATGTTAGAAAGAGTGAAATGAAAGAGACGGGACGATTGAAAAGAGTGAGACGGAATGGTAGGATAATTGTGGAGAGCGAGAGAGTGTGAGATTGACTGGAATGGATGAATGTGGAAACACGTGGATTTTGAGTGGGAGGCAGTGGACTGTATGAATGGTATTCTGATCACGAAAGCACGTAGAACTGTGCATAAATAACTGTATTTCACTCTAAACAAAGATTGTCAAAAACTACACCATGTAAACTATTTGATGCGCAGAGAATTTGAAATAAAGAAACTGTGGAAAGGAAAGCTTGATTGACGTGTATCAGCTGATCGTTAATCGCAGAGAGAGCGAGGCGGTCGTTATCTCTCTCTTTTATTGTCTCGATCCTTCCAGAATATTCCTCACGCGTCATGCTCCTGATTGGGCATTCGCGAGAATTCCAGAAGGATCGAGAATGGACTTTGACCAATGGCGCGATCGATATTATGCCTACGCATTTCCGCCCGTCGTCACCCGGTTGCTGATTCGCTGGGATCGCGGCGCTCTTTTGGCGGGATCGCAGTGAGGTTAGGCGGGAGCGAGCACAGTCGCGAAACAAACATGGCGCTCACGCGCGCCAATCTCGAACATAAGTTGTACACATTTCTTTTCAGTATGAAAGTTTTGCAAGTAAGTATGGACTATACTTTCAACAATTTTGTATCTTTTTATTGTATATGTTTTGGTAATTATTTACATTTCAAAACGATTGGTATGTTGTTTGGTAAACTGGTTTTGGAAGCCGATAATGGGTGAAGGAGTGATTGAAGGAGTGGAATGCTTAAAATAAAGGATGGAATGCAAGATCGACTGGAATGAGTGAGAGTGATAACGGATGGATTTGAATGGACTGTATAAATGTTGGTAAAGCAAGATGAGTCGGATCTACAATATTTGTATATTTGTCACTTATATCACAAGCGATGAACGTCGATGTACAAGAAAGTGTAAAAGGAATGAAACTTGAAAAATAAACGCAGAATCGAATTGGTCTTTTTTATTTTGACTGGTGTCAGCTGATGGCTGGTCACAGAGAGAGAGAAAACGACGGTTGTCTCTCTGTTTTATTGTCTCGACCTTCCTGGAAGTTCGTCACGCTTGTACCGTTCTGATTTGACGCTCGAGAATCTTCCAGAAAGATCGAGAGACGATTCGACCAATGACAGGCGTGATTTCGGCCCGCGTGAGCCTCGACGGCACACGCTTGTCATTCGCGTCGTTGGCGGGATCGCGCGTGGATCGCTGTTACGTCATGCAGCAACATGGCGCTCAGAGCGCCAATCTCAAACATATGTAAATAAGATTTGTTACGATTGCAACACTTTATGAGTAATAATGTTGTACATCAGGGTACGTCCGGGAATTTTTTAAAGCGTGGTTGTAATTATCAAAGGTTTGGGCTTAGAGCAAAACAAAAATTAGTAGCCCGAGTCTGCCCGCGTTCATTTCACAGCATTTTGTTTATCGCGCTTAGCGGCCCTTGCGGTTCGGGCGCGCACGCTTTCCAGACGTAAACACTGGGTGGCGACAAAGACAAAATGAAACGATCTTCCTATGTTTCATAAACTCCATTTATCATATAAAATTCCAATTAAAAAATGGATTATAAGAAAGACGGACCTTACTGGATAAAAAATTATTGAAGAGCAAAAATTGAAAATACAAAAAGCATTTCGGCAGAAATTAGGTTTACTTGTAGACGTTCCAAAACCCGATTTCGAAAGCACCAATGATGGGAACACCAGCAGAAGATTTTTCGCCAATCCAGATTTAGCGGCAGAAATAACAGGAATGGACAGAAACCTCATATATCGCCTAGCAGTAATTTCAGAAACTATATCAAGTGGCCATGAAATAAACGCGGAAAAATTGGAAAAATATACATTGGATACTGCCAAATTATATGTAAATTTATATGGTTGGTATCCAATGACACCAACCATGCACAAGATTTTAATGCATAGTGCAATAGTAGTCAAACATTCTCCACTTGCGATCGGTCAACTATCAGAGGAAGCAGCCGAAGCCCGCAATAAGTATTTTCGTTTATATCGACAAAATTATGCCTGAAAGTTCTCCAGAGAAATATGCAATTTGGATGTACCAAATAGATTATTATTAACATCCGACCCCCTTTTGAGTGGAATAAGAAAAATACCCAGGAAAAAAACAAAACCGTTTTCAAGTGAAACCATGGACATGCTTTTACCACCAGAAATTCGCAGTACAACATCAGATTCCGAGCAAAATTCATCTGGTTCAGAACAATCTTCAACTGAAGATTTTGATACAACTTCCGATTCTACTTTATAAGCTTCAGAAACAGTTGTAAGTACCTTATTATTAACTTCTATTGTTTAATTCAACAATATATTGCTTTTTCCTTAAAAACGTACCAAAAAATATTGGAAAAGTATTAAAAAATGTTTTTAAAATACTTAAACAAATAAAACATGATATTATATGTGATTTGAAAATGTTGTAGGATCATTAAACATTATAAATAATTTTGGCCAGCTAAATCGCTGAAAAGGACCACTGTGCGTCGCATGAACATCGCTTCCCAAATGTCCATAGACCTCGGAAATGACGAAAATAGTAAAATTTAATAAATATTATAGTTGTAATAAGCGTTGAAAGTTGGACGTTTTAAGAGAAGTATTTTCCACGAGAAAAATTGCTTCTCTTTGATGCGATGCCCATACCAGTGTAGCCAGACGGAGCGGCCCCCAGGCCCCTTACCTTTCCGTCCCTCGCCTAGATGCTGCCTACGCTATCCCCACTCTTACCACTACCGCTGGCGCGACCGAGTGCTAGCATGAGAGCGGTAGCATGCCAGCGGTAGTGGTAAGAGTGGGGATAGCGTAGGCAGCATCTAGGCGAGGGACGGAAAGGTAAGGGGCCTTGGGGCCGCTCCGTCTGGCTACACTGGCCCATACCGTTGTAACAGACCTGCACCGTGCAGGCCTGTCACATAGAACTTGCATACCGTATCGTACCGAAAGTAGCCGACCGAGGCCGAATCGCGCCGTCACGCATCGGCGATCCGCGCACCGCACCGCGCCATCCGCGCACCACGGAACTCGTACCGATGGGAATCAGTCGTCAAGTTTTCTCACTCGCGTGAGAATCAATTCTCACCGGAGAGAAGATTACCGCACCGCACCACCGCCCCTCGCCACACATCGGAACTGTATAAAAGCCCGCTGCGAGGACGGCCCCGGGATCATTCGACGGAACAGTTTCGTAGGGTACACATCGTAATTAACACGCTTTCTCCTGTAAGTATTCCCATCGGTACGAACGACGTTCCATCGACACAGAGCACGGCGTACCGCCATTCTGTGAGTATCACCAGTTCCCACACCCGTATTCCCCGGTGACGAACTACGTTCCACCGACGCAGAGCACGGCGAACCGCCACTCTGTGAGAACTTCCGGTTCCCGCACATGATCCTCCGGTGACGAACTACGTTCCACCGACGCAGAGCACGGCGAACCGCCACTCTGTGAGAACTTCCTGTTCCCGCACCTGATCCTCCGGTGACGAACTACGTTCCGCCGAAGTAGAGTATGACGCACCGTCGCTCTAACCAGTCAAGGTGAACCACCGACTAGCCCGTCACGACGTACCGTCAACGGAACCGCTCGACGAGGACGATGTACCATCACTTGTCGACGTAGAACCGCCCAGGTAGAATCCAATGCACGGTGCACCACCACATTGGCCACCCGGGCTGGATTACCCAGACCAAATTCCTATCCCAGTCACCGGTGACCCCGCGATCGAGAATTTTCACGCGTCTAGAACCGCCCGCGGTTACCTCGCGAAACCGCGTCCGAACAAAACTGTTATCCGCGGCGTTACACCGAGAATCCCGTCTCCGCGAGCTCGTCGGCAGCGAGCGCCCGTACCAAGGAATATATTCGAGTGATTCTTTCTAAACCCGTGTACCATATCCCGTTTTCCCATTCCGACGATCTTCCTTTCGGCACTGAACCTTGGCGCGGCGAGCTGAACGGCATCATAAGGAAGAACACCGGACAACCAGCTACATCGGAAGAACGGATCGTTACACCGTTATACGTATTTCAAAAAGCAAACCTGGTTTAGCATTTCTTTTGTAATCTCGGACGCTTGGGTCCCTACATTATTACTCCGGTTTTTTTTTACTACATAATCCGGCATTCCAGATCTTTGATTACTATTGCAGTCAGGCCCAAGGTTTGTCACTTTTTGTAAACACGATCACCGTGGCAGAGAATGGTTGCTGATATTGTTCTCGAGGTATAAATAGGCTAATTTAGTCGTATACAGTTTGCTGGTATTTCCCCGAGACTAGCCGTACGGACAAAGGACCATAATGGCGGTGCGCCCGACTCGCCCCTACCTGAAACGGGGCTGCACGGCGACCGTTACCTGCTCATTGTCGCGCCAATTTTTATAGCTCCATTCTTTGAAGGGAAAACTTCTAATCACTCTGGCCTCTCTCATGGTAGAAACGGAAAAACAGAATTTGTTTAAATTTCTCGACATTACACAGTTGACTGTCGAGGGTGAAATCAGGGTTTCATCATTTCCCTTGAAATGTGGGATGCTTGTGTGCCTACATTTTTACTCATGTACTACTGGTGTTCCAGATGTTTTTGTATTACTATTGCCCAAGGTTCGTCTTTTTTGTAAACACGTGCTCCTCGAAGGTTGTTCTCGCTCAATAGCGATCGACGTATCATAAACCCCCACATAATAACCGCCAGGGGCATTACGGGCCGCGAAGCCCCCGTAGTAGGGTATATACACCGGTTCTAAATCAACGTTAAATTCACGAGAGTGCATACCTTATTTCACGGGAGAGCGGTACCGCCGCAGAGCGATATTGCGCAAGCATATTCTAGAGAGGGGGGAGGGGAGCGGGGGGGAATTTTCTTGGAATTATATTTTTCTTGGAATCGTTTCTAGGTCAAGGGCGGCGTTTCGTGGAATTATTTTGCACTATTGCAATATTGCGACATATTTTTCATGGAATTATTGCGTCATATTTTTCTTGGAATTATATTTTTCTTGGAACGAAGGGAGATCGTTTCTAGGTCAAGGGCGGCGTTTCGTGGAATTATTTTGCACTATTGCAATATTGCGACATATTTTTCATGGAATTATTGCGTCATATTTTTCTTGGAATTATATTTTTCTTGGAACGAGGAGAGATCGTTTCTAGGTCAAGGGCGGTGTTTCATGGAATTATTTTGCACTATTGCAGCATATTTTTCATGGAATTATTGCATCATATTTTTTCCATGTAATTGTTGCAATAACCGTCATGGAATTATTACGTCATATTTTTTCCATGGAATTATTACAATAATCTTTTCACCCAGTGTCATTCCCACGGTTGAGATGTTCTTACATCTCTCTCTCTCTTGAGAGATGTTACTTCATTCGCCTCCCTCCCACTTCCCCGTTGCAATCATAGTGCTCTTGAAACATGTAAGCGTGAGAGTATTGTGCTTTTATCGTTTCACCCGGTGTCATCATAATTAAAAACGAGCGCTGCATCGTTGGAGTGCAATTGAGACTTGGAAATTTCAAAGTTGAAAAGAATATTTTGTTAACAACGGTAGCAAGATGGTTGAAACGTGGAAAAAAATGATGAAGTGTTTGACACGCATGTCAATGCTGGTGAAAACTATGGACGAGTATCGCGAATGGCATCGCTCGTACACCGAGTCTCTGCAGTGTTGCATCAATTATCTAGCCTGTGCGAAGGATGAATTGTCGGTAGGCGAGAAATTTAGTTTAACATCGTCTATGTGTCGTATGAAAACTTTGAACGTTTCGTTGAATCATCGTATTTCGTCGTCGCGCGTCGGTAGAGGTTTATACGACCGTGGCGGTGCGAGAGCCTCGACGCTTCGTTGGGAAAATGTCGAGTCGGCGTTTGAAAATCGCATATCAACCGGCATCGTTATCAACGTCGAACATATCGATCCTAAGCAATTTTTACAACACGCGAAACGAATAATTACGGGACGCGTTACGGAATTTTTAAACGTGCATTCATCGCTGAAAGCTGGCGTAACATTGGAGGCGGAATTCATGCAGCGCGCCAACGAGGTTTCCGTGAAAAGTTTCGGCACGCGAAACGTCGCGTTGTTTCGGACGAGCAATCTACGACGGTGGTACCAGAAAGACGTTGTGCCGACGATTTTGACATCTTTGGAAGAGTTTCAAGAGCGAGACAGCGGGTGGGCGCTGTCGAAGATACTACATTTGATTGTGAACTTTGGCAAATATCAGCCGTTGCAAGCCGGTTGCACCGGTGCAAGCTATTTGCCTCGAACGATACAGCGGAAAAGAGCGGTAGTGAACGTGATTAGCAACGACAACGCATGCTTTTTTTGGGCGGTCGTGGCGGGTCTCTATCCAGAAGAGACAAATCCGTCACGTTTGTCATCGTATCCACACTACAAAGCGATGCTTCGAACCGAAGGTTTTCAGTCGCCCATGCTGTTCAAAGACATTCGTAAATTTGAACGAGAAAACGACGTTTCCGTGAACGTGGTCGAATGGGCGCGCAAGAGATGCGTAACGCTTCATTTAACCGAGAAGAAACGGAGGAGACACGTCAACTTGCTGTTTCTACAGAATGCTGCAAAGACGCGTGGTCATTACGCGTGTATACGAAATTTGTCACGATTGGTTTCATCGCAGCTTAGCAAGTTGGATCATAAGAAGCATATTTGCGATCGGTAAGTTGCACGTTTTTGAATTTTAATAAAATTCTTTGAAGCAGAAAAAAGTTTTTTCCCTCAGGTGCTTGCAATATTTTCCCACGCAGGACAGATTAAACGTTCATACGATCGACTGCGAACGAATGAACGATTGCGCTCTAGCGCTTCCAACGAGTGAAGATAAGTGGTTGCGGTTTAAAAACTTTGCGAACAAAGAACAGACACCGTTCGTTATCTATGCTGACTTGGAGTGTCTGCTGCTGTCTGAGGAGCATGAAGGAGAAGGCCGTGCGGCACGCGTACAGTATCAACATCACCACGCGTTTAGCATAGGATACTACATGTGTTGTCGCTACGACGTATCGTTGTGCGAGTATCAGGTTCATCGCGATAAAGAGGGATGCGCCGCGTGGTTCGCGAACAGGTTGTACGAGCTGAGTCGCAAATTACAGCCGATATTCGACAAAACAGTACCGATGAATCCGCTAACCGAAACGGAAAAGTTAAATTTTCGTACGGCCACGCATTGCCACGTCTGCGAGAAACGATTTGAAGAAAACGATATACGGGTGCGCGATCATTGTCATTTCAAGGGCGCGTATCGTGGTCCGGCTCACAATGGATGTAATTTGAGCTATCAATCTTCATACGTTATACCGGTGGTTTTCCATAATTTATCTGGCTACGACGCACATTTCATCATCAAAGAATTAGCAAACTCGTTCGAAGGACGGATAGACGTGTTACCATTGACGAAAGAGAAGTATATCTCGTTCACGAAAAACGTTTCCATCGAGAGAGACGGGCGAAGAGCAAAAGTATGCAAAGTTGTTGAAATTCCGCTTCATCGACTCGTTCAAGTTCTTGAACTCGAGTCTGGACAAGCTGTCATCATACTTGGACAAAAGTAAATTACGCATCGTACGAGGTGAATTTGCACATCTTTCCAACGACGACCTCACCCTTTTGACCAGAAAAGGCGTTTTTCCATACGACTATCTGACATCGTACGATAAATTAAGCGATACATGTTTGCCACCGCGCGAAGAATTTTACAATTGGCTGTATGACCGCGAGATATCCGACGTCGATTACGATCACGCGAATACGGTTTGGTCGCGTTTCGCTATACGAACGCTAGGACAGTACAGCGATTTATACTTAAAATTGGATGTGCTGTTGTTGGCGGATGTTTTCGAAAATTTCCGCGATGACTGTCTCGAGAATTACAAGCTCGATCCGGCACATTATTACACGCTTCCCGGTTTCGCGTGGGACGTGATGCTGAAAATGACAAATATTGAATTGGAGTTGTTCACCGACGTGGACATGCTTTTGTTCGTGGAGCGAGGAATACGTGGTGGATTGAGCCAGTGTTCTCACAGATATGCACATGCGAACAACAAATATTTACCTACACATGACTCGAGTAAACCGTCCACCTACTTAATGTATTTCGACGTGAATAATTTGTACGGTTGGGCTATGTCACAACCTCTACCGTACAGAGACTTTCGATGGGTGAACGACGGGGTAGATGATTTTGACGTTGAATCCGTTCCGATCGATAGCCCTGTAGGATACATTTTGGAGGTGGATTTAGAGTATCCGAGCGAAATTCACGATGCCCATGCGGATCTTCCATTTTGTCCAAGTCACGACGTGGCGATGACCAGCTCGAGTCAAAGAAAGTTGATGGCAACACTTCGCGATAAGGAGCGATACGTTGTACATTACCGATACCTCCAACAAAGTTTGAAACACAATCTGAAATTGAAGAAAATTCATCGAATTCTAGAGTTTCAGCAGTCGCGATGGTTGTGCGGCTATATCGATTTGAACACAAAATTACGCGCAAACGCGACCAACGATTTTTCCAAGAATTTGTTCAAATTAATGAACAACGCTGTATTTGGAAAAACAATGGAGAACGTTCGAAATCATGCAACTGTGAAATTACTTTCCCGTTGGAGCGGACGGCACGGCGTCGAACGATTGATAGCTAGACCAAATTTTCACAGCTATACAGTGTTTTCCGAGGACTTTGTCGCGATTCAGCTGAAAAAGCTTCTTGTTAAATTTTACAAGCCAATCTACGTAGGCATGTCCGTATTGGATATATCGAAATTTCATTTGTACAGCTTTCATTACGAGTACATGTATCCAAAATTCCAGCAAAATTGTAAGATTTTATACACGGACACGGACAGCCTGATATACGAGATCGCTTGCGATGACGCGTACGAGGCGCTGCTGAAACGTGATATCCATCGATACGACACCAGTAATTATGCCGCGAACAACGTTTACGGTGTTCCGATCGCGAACAAGAAACAGCTAGGATTGATGAAGGATGAGAACGGTGGTAAAATTATGACAGAGTTCGTAGGGCTTCGTTCGAAAATGTATGCGATTCGCGTGCAAGATGATCAGGAAACGAAAAAAATCAAAGGCATCAGAACAAACGTTACCGCTCGGGATATAAGTTTCGAAGACTATGTCGAATGCCTTCGTAATAATACGGAAAAAAGTGTTAACAGTAATCGTATAGCGTCTGTACGTCATCAGGTGTATTCAATGTCGGAAAAAAAATTGGCATTGAGTCCGTACGACGATAAGCGGTATATTTGCAGTAATTTGATCAATACTCTTCCTTGGGGACATTACAACATCGATTGAGAAGTTTTTTATCCATAAAAGAAAAAAGGTAGGGAGATTATTGCAGGTCTTTGAAGACGAGTCGGGGAGGGGGATGCTTCCATTTTGTTGTAAAAAGGAAGTGGTGGGGGAGCGTCCTATAAAAGCATTGTATTCCGAGCGTCACGCTTCAGATTGAGACAATCTCAATCACGAAAACAGCACGATGTATTACAACCATCATTCGCCCGCTGAATGTAATCGTTAAAACACCGAGGAGCCATACAAAAAAAGGAGACTAAATAATATGTAAGTAGAAAGATGAAAAATTGTGAAATTTAGAAAAACGTCTAATTTTGAAATCTGTTGCAGGGGTTTTCCCAACAACAGCCCTATTTCATCGATGGTACAGCCGTCATCGTCGTCGAGGAGTTCGCGCCGGATCTTGGGCCGAAGATATTCAATAGCCGGCAATTATTTTAAATATCTTGAAATTGGTGTGCACGTTGGCGACGATATTCATGCGGAACTAGCTATAGGAGATAACCGCGGTAACGAGATCACGTTTTCCCTGGACGCATGGACGGAGTTGTTGCGCACGAAGGAGTGTATTTCCGATTTACTTTCATCGTCTATGCAGAAACAGTGTAGAAAATTGAGCGATGATTTAACATTGCAAATAGTTAATCTCGATGGTAGGAAGCTAGTGAAACTATCGAGTCAGTTCGTAGCTCTGTATATCACGGAAAAAACTATGCTTAACTTGTACAATCTTGAATTCTGCGTACACAATGTGCATTCATGGTTGATCGACAATGTTCCCACGGTTGTCGATAAATATATGAATTTTGTCTTTGCGGTGAAGGATGCCAACGCGAAGAATATCGTGAAAGCGATCGTCGAGAGCGAATCTTTCGATCAAAGTTCACTGATCGATTGCGAACTGGTGGCTTCGTGTGCTGATATCATCGCGACCGAGGCGCAAAGAAACAGATGGGTTTAAAAATTAATGTTGTGTGTGAAAATTGTCTTTTGTAACGATATTTTTAAAAATAAAAAATTATTTAAGACTCTTTGTATTTTTTATTGTAACATTACATACAATTCCTACAGAAATGTAATTAACGCAGAAAAGGGAAATAAAGTATAGAGAAAAAAATTAATTGTCATAAGTAAAAAACAATTAAAGTATATTTGTTTTAGATATCCACGAATTATGTGACGCGTCCATTCCCAACCATTTTACATATACTTTATTTCCTTTTCTGCGTAATATTTTTTCAACTAAGTATATGTCAGGATATTTTGCCGCGCGTATCTCGTGTTCGTAAAATCCTCCAGCGATAGGTTTGTCCTTCGAGTCAGCCAAGAGGTATGTGACAGGATTCGTTCGTTTCACCGCGGTAATCTTGAATATTTCGGTTGACCAGTTCGGCGTGTATCCTTTGTCGAATAGGGTTTTAAACTTGCTGACGCGCACGCGATCATCGATCTTGAATTTGGCAGGACCAGCAATCTTCACGTTGCTGTACACGGTCGACAGAAGGTGCCCGGCATTTTTACGGTTCACATCGACGGGTCGCATACGGATGGTACGATGTTTTCGATTATTGTAGTCCTCGGTCAACGTGGGAAGCGCATCGATCCAACGATATTTTCCGCTCAACGAGAAAAATTTCCACATGCTGTTCTTCAACGTACGATTGAAACGTTCCACGACGGACGCTTTCATAGTGCTAAACGTGGAATAATGGTGTATGTTGCGGCTCCTCAGATAGTCTTGGAACGTTGCATTGTAGAATTCTTTCCCCATGTCAGTCTGCAAGTTGTTCGGGGCTCTACCGTCCTTCTTCAACGCTGACGCGAAAGCTTTGCACACGTCGCTCGCATTTTTACTCTTCAAAGGAACCGTCCACGCGTATTTGCTAAATACATCGATTATCGTGAGAATATATCGATGCCCTCGATTGTCTCGCGCATAGTTTTGAACCTCAACGATATCGGCTTGCCAAAGATCATCGAATCCTCGCACGATCACACGTCTACGCGGGTAAAAACGTCTCGCCGGAGCATGCAGCTCTTCCACCACGTTTTCTTTACTCATCGTCGTCGTCGTCGCTGTATCTGCGCGTATACTTTATCGAGTTTCCCATATTTACTCATCTGAAAATCTTCTTTCTCAGTTATATTTCCCTCCCTCATTTTTTCCAGCGCTCTCTCAAGGATGATCATTTCTTTACGATGAATGTTACTTAGTATCAATAATACATGATAGCACAGGTACAGGTGTACAGGTACAGGTACCGGTGTACAGGTACAGGTACCGGTGTACAGGTACAGGTACCGGTGTACAGGTACAGGTACCGGTGTACAGGTACAGGTACCGGTGTACAGGTACAGGTACCGGTGTACAGGTACAGGTACCAGAGGTACCGGTGTACAGGTACAGGTACCAGAGGTACCGGTGTACAGGTACAGGTACCGGTACAGCTGTAGCAGTATGACGGTTGACTGTCGGTACAGCTGTAGCAGTATGACGGTTGGCTGCCAAGATCGGTTGACGCGTTTCTTTTAATATTATCTTGAAATCTTATTCTGAAGTTCCCCAGCCGATCGTTGATGACGTCTTTTTTACCATCTCCTTCTCGAGCGTTTGCAACCAAATTATCGATTCTCGCGTCGATATACAGGTACAGGTACAGGTACAGGTACCGGTGTACAGGTACCGGTGTACAGGTATCGGTACAGCTGTAGCAGTATGACGGTTGGCTGTCGGTACAGCTGTAGCAGTATGACGGTTGGCTGTCGGTACAGCTGTAGCAGTATGACGGTTGGTTGTCAAGTTCGGTTGACGCGTTTCTTTTAATATTGTCTTGAAATCTTATTCTGAAGTTCTCCAGCCGATCGTTGATGACGTCTTTTTTTACCATCTCCTTCTCGAGCGTTTGCAACCAAATTATCGATTCTCGCGTTGATATGTGAATCGGTTGATTTCATATTTTCGTTTGCATCGTATCGGACGTCCTGTATCGTGGTCAGTATTTCTGACTTTATCGTTTTTTTAGCGGTTTTCAGATCTTCAATCAGTTTTTCATTCTGTTTAGCTAATATTTCAGACTTTATCGTCTCTTTAGCGGTTTTCAGTTCTTCGACCAGTTTTTTCATGATCTCAGACTCGAGCGTCGCGTTAAGCGTGTCCACGTATACTTTGGTTGCAGCATGATCGTTTGCCTCGGGATTCGCCACGCGCCCGATCCTCATACCTTTTGCATCATACAATCTAGCATCATCGTTCATACATATGGTGTTATCACGCACATAACTTTTAAAAACGCCGGGATTGAAAATCGAAGAAACATTCGACTCGCGTTTGTTTGCTTCGTGAAACACCGTACCAAATTTGTCGATAGACATTTTTGAGTTAGTCTTCTTCTTCGATTATCGTCAACTCGTATCGCTTGCACAACCGTTTTACTTGCTCTTCGATCTGCAGCATTCGTTGAAATAGCTCATCCAGTTTTATCCATAGACTTTGAAATCTCAAGTTCCAGCTTTCACCGTCGTCGTCGTCGTCTCCTCCTCCCGAGGATATCGTTTGATTCGTTTCGCAACAATTAAGACGAACACGCATTTTTATCGAGCCGTAACAATTGACATTTCATTCGACACTAACTCAACGAAACGCACGCGCTTTAATTTATAATTATACCGGCTTCGCGAAGTTCTTCGATTATCGACATTATTTCGTTGTTATGTTTGGAATGACCGGCGTTCTTCGAAGCGGTTAACAATTTCAAACGATCGACGAGTTCGTTCGGATCGTCCCAATGCACGTAATCGATTGGATGGTCAGTCACGCGCATAGAAGTTGGAAGTTGAATCCCCTTCCCCCCTCGCGGCAAGAACATCGGTCCTATTACTTTCTTGTACTTGTAACCTTTGTTTCCCATAAGCTGATTCCTGTGTCGATGCGCTTGCGTAACAATGAGAATTCTTTTGTACACGTTCTTATCGTCATCGGTGTACAGCCGGTTGTTGGGCAATTTACTGAATATCAATTCGTAAAGACCGTGAGTCCCCTCGTACCGTACTCCGTCAACGATGATATCGTCGTTGTGGTCCACCTCGAACGTTGAATTTCCCAGCATCAGCTTATCGTCCTGGAGATATACTCCGTATACGTTGTCGGATTTTTTCGTTGGTCCGCTAAAAAATTTTTCCAAATATTTACGCGCCAAAGGTCCAAAATTCTCGGATAGATATTGATTCTCCTCTTGATGAGTTTCGGGATTTTCAAAAATATCGCGCATAGAAGATTCCAAACATTCCGTGCTCGGCGATTCGAAGGTATCCTCCTCCTGTCGCGGCGGTGCCACCACCGTCGCCGACTCGATCTCGTCATCGTCAAAAGATATTTTTCTCGAGACATTGTTTTGAATTGGGCGAACTTTGTGGGTCGCCAATTTCTCGGATCGTTGCCCGCCAAACTAATCTTGGGCAAGTAGTTCAAATGATAGTATGATATCGAAGACGCAAAGACAATAATAGATTCGCATGACAATAAATTACGTTAAAAGAAACGTTTCGTCCCGGACCTGCTAGTGGACTCATCAGTAAGGCTGATCTAGCAGGTCCTGCCTTATACGCGCGCAGAATCGAATACATGATAATCTATATCCGTGAATTGATTGAGATCCTGAAGTACGACGCTCGCGGATCTGACGAATGATTGATAAGACAACGGCTCGTGCGTTGTCTTGTCCACCCGAGGACTAGAGTGTCACGGCGCGGCGTTAGAGCGTAAAACTCAACTGACGAACGCGGTCTTTACGCGATGTTCGTCAGGCTTCTCGAGCAGGAAATAAGATGCACTGATTGGTTCCTGCAGAAACTGCATTTCCCAATCAGTACACTTTTGTCAGTTAGGACCTCCTTCCCGTAGCTCTGAATGAGGCCCAGGGAAGGAGAAGTGGGGCGATACCTAAACTCGGTCGACGATGGGTCCCGGTAATAAGACACCGTACTTAACGGTCGCGGGTGGTCCCTCGGAGGGACTAGATTTATGACACCTTGTATTTCAAAGGTGTAGAAAAACTAAACATTAGGCCAGATGCCTCGACTGGTCGCCGAATGACCCTAGTTTGTATAATCCTTGAAGACGTTCTTTAGGCACGAACGGACCATAAATATTGACCGAAAGATATCCACGTGTATGGTTCCTATGCGACGGAACAGACATCGTCGTTCTTTTTCCTCTTTATTCTTCTTCTTTTTTTCATAGAGGGCGCTGGTGTCGTTCCCCTAATGAGGTTGAGTCGAACTATTCGCATAGTCGGACGTGCAAACTGTCGCTCCCTGTTTATACATCGTACAGAGGTACAATACTTTGGTCAGTTGCCTGGGTTATATATTGTTCGATTCGTCGCTGTACACTGATCATATTCATATAAGTTAAGTGTGCATTGGTCATCAAAGCGCGGATTTATTGCAGCTTTTCTGCATCTTAATCGAGTGATTTGAAAGTAGTCTGGTGTGCGATCTATATCTCCGGCTGTGTTTATCAGCAGTGGTTCGACGTGTTGGTGCACACGGACATCTATTATCTCCACATCATATAAGGAAGCAGTGTGCATCAACCTGTAGTGTGTTTCTCTCCTTACCAACACAGACTAAGTTATGTCTCAAGCCAAAAGATTGTTATGCAAAGGATGTGGGATACCAGTTGCAAAGCCCATCACGTGTACGTCTTGCGACGTTGTGTCACACCCTGCCTGTGTTCACAGAACTCAGCAAACCTTTCATAAGGGAAAGCTGTTAAATTGCGGAGATGATCTGACACCCACTGGCTCTTTCTCACCTACCTCACCTGCTCACGGCATTCCCATGTCAACTAATGATGATCTACTGAAGAAAATAGAATTACTTCTTGACGCCAAATTCTCCAAATTCGAAAAGGAGCTGAGGACGGAGCTAGGCGAAAAATTCTCCAAGCTCCAAGATGACCTGTTGGATTTTCAATCTAATCTAGACATACTAAACAACTCTTTAATAGATCTAAATAAAAGAGTTTCTAATCTGGAAACGAATTGCTCAGAGGAGGACATAATAGAAGAGCTGGCTGAAAGAAACAGAAGATCTCATAATATAATGTTGTTTAATCTGACGGAGACAGACGCTACTTCTGACATCGATGCAGTCAAGAGTTTACTACGCGAGACTGAGGTCACCGAAACCATCGATAATTTTTCGATCAAAAGACTGGGAAGTAAAAGTTCCAGTAAACCCCGTCCTCTCTGCATCTCTTTTAATTCGCCGAGCATCCCGAGAAAGATCCTCAAAAACAAACAGAGATACTCCGGCTCTGCCCGAATATCCAACGACTCTACACTGAAGCAACGTGCGTTTTTAAACGATTTACGTGTAAAATTACGTGAAATGAACGACCAAACCAAGACTATAAGATATATCAACGGTACTCCTAAGATTGTTGCGAATAACCGACAACATTCAAAAAACTAGCCAGGCACCTGTCGGTATACTACCAAAATGTTAGAGGTCTACGCACCAAATTGTATCATTTACAGCAAGAGGTCGCTTGTTCGTCACCTCTATTCGACGTCCTTATTTTAACTGAAACCTGGCTTACCGATAGTTTCAATGACAGCGAGCTAGGATTAAATAATTACACCATTTACCGTTGCGACCGATCTAGACTAACGAGCATATATTCCAGAGGAGGCGGCGTTCTCATTGCGATTCGAAACACCTTACGCAGTAATAGCATTAGCACTATCATTTCAAATGTTGAACATTTATTTGTTGTAGTCACAGCTGTCAATCCTCCCCTTATAATCGGTAGTGCATATTTTCCTCCGGTAAGAAACGAGGCCCTATACAGGGTGTCCCAAAACTCCTTTAACAGCCGAAAATGGGTGGTTCCTGACGCCATTCTAAGCGACATTTTCTTTAACAATCATGGCCGCCGCGGCTTTGTTTAGGAGTTATTAACGAAAAACACGGACCAATCAGAGCGCGCCCTCGCCCGCCGCGCCGACAGGCGAGTGTCGGTGGTGCGCCGTGCATCGCAACGAACAAGAGTTTCTCTCGATTATGTGAATCTTTTCCAATTTCGATGAGCTTTGGATATGTTGTCAAGACCATGATTCTGAACAACATTTACCTTTAAACTTTTTGGCGATCGGCTTTAGTTTACGAGATAATCGTAAAAAAAGAGAAGAAGCAGAAACTGTTTGAATGAAAAACTCATGTATTCAGCCGTAAATCAATTTGCTGCTTCGAAATGTGTGTCACTGGGTCACTCGGTGACGAACTGCACAGATGTCTTCAGGTATACGACAGTACCGAAAGCTAAGGGACGTACGGCCAGGTCGACGAACTGCACAGCTGGTGATGGATTGTTGGTATACTAAAACCTAAGACCTAATGCCGTAAAGGATGCGCGGTCAAGTCGACGATCCAGAATTTCACTTTCAGTTTCGAATCGATAAATAATTCGTATGTTTATTTCACACAGATGCCTTGAAATTTTACCACACTCACGATCACTGTTCACATTTGTCAACACATAATTATGCACTAATAACAATTGCCATATCCCTTGTAATGCTGCACAAATCACAACAATCAGGTAATGCGATCACTAGACTGCGGATTTCATGCATTTGCAGCAAAAATGAGTAGGTTCATATTAAGACAGTAGAGAGATGAAAATACTTTAAAAACACCAATGTATTATTTTCAACTTTTTAAAGTGATTACAATAAGAATGAAATATCTGTCTGGTTCCTGCCCCTTGTAACAGCAGCAGGCAACATCCATTTTGCATAAAGATCCGCAGTCTAGTGATTAGTTAAATATCACTATGAAAAACACAGCTAACAGCAACCGTTAGCTTTGAAATGATACGTCTTTGGAGATGTTCTCTCTATCGCGGCACGAACGGGACTGATTTTCCGCAAGATTTTTCTGAAGAATTTAGGAAGGGCATGCAGTGTGCGCGGCAGCAAAAGAATGATAAACGCGAACACGTGTCGATCGACGAATTTCTCGCTCGCTCGCTTCTCACTGGGGACTCGCACAAGGAAAACAAACGGGCAGCCGTGAATACGGCATACACGAAACACGTGGTCGTCGGAAGGACGGCCCACGTGCAACCGAGAATATTTCACGAAAACGCTGCTCGAGCCACGATCAAATGATTCACAAAATATAATACGGTAACCTGATTGGCACTTACCACCGGCAGCGATGATAACTTTCGATAGCTGTACTACGGCAGCTTACAATCTCAAGTATTACGTTAGTATTACGCACACGCGATTACAATGTTCGAGAGTACGACTAGATGTTACGGAAGCCTACGCAGCAGTGCCTTGGATTTTCGGTGGCTCGAGGATGCGGAAGTGAAGCGTCCCCCACTCTTTCGGTTTTTCGCCCGCCAATTACTGTCGCTCGCGGTGTCGCCACTAGGCAGGGACGGCGCTCGCCAGGAGGGCCCCGGACCCAGACAATTTTCCGTTTCCTTAACGATGGCCTTTCGACCACCGGGAATGTCGGGAGACATTCCAGGACTGCTCAAGCCGCTCCTGCAGGGGACTGCTGAATAGCGGGGGCGAGACGTCGACGGGACTTTCTTTCGATGTTTCGTCATGTCCCCTTGTCCCACGTCGGCGCCTCCAGGTTGGTGAGCCTGGGCTTGAAGTCCCTTTAATTTCCTCTGCAGAGGTTTTCCCATAGGTCCAGATTCAAGGCGGGCCTGACGGCGGCAGCATTGGTTATTCCTATCGGCAGCGAGTAATTAGCCGGGCTCCCTGAGCCCGTGCTACTGTCCTGTAATTTCTCGCCGTGCCAATAGGCACGACGTTCCAAAATTCTTACAGTCTCGGTTCTTAATATCCAATACTTCCCAGTGAGAGCGCTTACTGCTTAACGAATTCGTAATTAACCTGCCAGAGGGCGGTCCGGGCCTTCCGATATTAACTTAGGGATTACTTTCTATTTTCTTAAGTGACGTGGTTATTTTGCCACGTCACAATACCAACAATCCATCACCAGCTGTGCAGTTCGTCGACCTGGCCGTACGTCCCTTAGCTTTCGGTACTGTCGTATACCTGAAGACATCTGTGCAGTTCGTCACCGAGTGACCCAGTGACACACATTTCGAAGCAGCAAATTGATTTACGGCTGAATACATGAGTTTTTCATTCAAACAGTTTCTGCTTCTTCTCTTTTTTTACGATTATCTCGTAAACTAAAGCCGATCGCCAAAAAGTTTAAAGGTAAATGTTGTTCAGAATCATGGTCTTGACAACATATCCAAAGCTCATCGAAATTGGAAAAGATTCACATAATCGAGAGAAACTCTTGTTCGTTGCGATGCACGGCGCACCACCGACACTCGCCTGTCGGCGCGGCGGGCGAGGGCGCGCTCTGATTGGTCCGTGTTTTTCGTTAATAACTCCTAAACAAAGCCGCGGCGGCCATGATTGTTAAGGAAAATGTCGCTTAGAATGGCGTCAGGAACCACCCATTTTCGGCTGTTGAAGGAGTTTTGGGACACCCTGTATAGTGCGCACTGCTCTGCTATCTCCGATGTTTTGGACAGAAACTTGTACTGTAATTACATCATCTGTGGCGATTATAACCTTCCACGTGTCACATGGTCTGGCTCAAACGCATTTCCATCAAATTCAAATTTATCTACAAACGAATTTTCATCTGCTGGAATTCTCTCCGCAACTTTTAACTATTATAATGGATCACAATGCAACCATGTGTTAAATTCGCATGGAAACACATTAGATTTAATCTTTTCTAATATCGCGTCAATACATGTTATGTGCTCCACTGAGTCTATTTTAAAATGTGATCATTACCATCCCGCTCTCTTCATATCGGTTAAACTCCAAAACTTAGTAAATACTCAGCATACTCCATACTCCTATTATAACTTCAAACAAGGTGATTACAAGAGTATTATCGATTACTTAAATCATATTGAATGGGATGTTTTGCTAGCTAATACTACCGTCGACGATTCTACGAATATTTTATACGACCATCTTTATTTCGCGATTGAAAACTACGTTCCTAAAGTGCACTTTAACCGTTCGACTTATCCGAAATGGTTCTCCAAACACTTAATCAGTTTAGTTCGTAAAAAGAAACAGGCTCATAGAGTCTATAAAATGAGTTCCCAACTGTGTGATTACCTGACTTTTGTCAACCTGCGGACCGAATGTAAGAGGACTGCTAAGCATTGCTATTCTTTATACGTACGCAAAACTGAACTATCGGTTCATAGTAATATTAAATCCTTCTGGAGTTTTGTAAATTCCAAGAGAAAAGCATCTAGCCTACCAAGCAACATGTATTACAAAGACAACGTGGCCACTAGTGATGACAATATTGCAAATTTATTTGGTATGTTTTTCGGATCCGTCTATCGAAATAACACTACAAACTACGATACCCCAGAAAATGGTTGTAACCTGTGTTTTTCTGACATTGATATAGACATTAGTGAAATTTATGTCATGTTATATGGACTTGATGTCAATAAAGGGCCTGGTATAGATGGCATCTCTCCCATATTTTTCAAAATGTGCAGCTTTATTTTATCTCGCCCACTTTGGATAATTTTTAATAAATCCTTAAAATCAGGTCTGTTCCCTGCACTTTGGAAAACAAGTCTGGTTACACCCATTTTCAAAAGTGGTGACAAATCTAATGTTGAAAACTTTAGACCCATAAGCATCATTAGTGTTATGCCCAAAGTCTTTGAAGAAATTGTCACTAAAAAGTTAAACGGCTCACTCTCTCTCTCTCTCGATATGTGAGCAGCAGCATGGCTTCGTAAATAAGCGATCGACGACCACAAACCTAGCAGCGTACTTCAATTATGTCTCATCCTCTTTGGATGCCAATCTACAAGTTGACACAATATTTACTGATTTCTATAAAGCGTTTGATACTGTAAATCATTCTCTTCTAATTGCGAAGCTTTCTGCTTTGGGCTGCAAGGGTAATCTATTGGCATGGCTAGAAAGTTACCTTCATAACCGGTTACAAATTATACGTATCGGCAGTTGCCTATCATCCCCGGTCAGTGTTCTATCCGGAGTACCTCAAGGTTCCCACCTAGGTCCTCTTCTGTTTATAATGTTCATCAATGATTTAACCATTATTTTTCAACACAGTAACTATCTCCTATTCGCAGATGATTTAAAAATCTTCAGCATCATCTCCTCTCGGGATGATGCCTCCAGATTACAGGCAGACCTGGATCGTTTCTGTGACTGGTGTCACAGGAACGGTATGGATCTCAGTATTAAAAAATGCCATATTATGCGGTCCTCCCGTCGTTCTGTACCTCTCATATATCCTTACCGCCTAAACGATTGTATTCTCTCCTCAATAACAGAAGTTAAGGACTTAGGAATTCACTTCTCTTCTACCTTAAACTTTTCCAACCATTTTTATCACATTGTTAACTCCGCTTCAAGAATGCTCGGGTTTATACTGCGTTTTTCCACCGATTTTCTTTCAATCTATACACTTAGGTTGCTATATATTAGCCTTGTCCGTCCCTGCTAGAATATGCTTCAACTATATGGTCTCCGAAAAGCGTTAAGTATGTAATCATGCTTGAGAGAGTGCAACATAAATTTCTTAGGTTTTGTGCATATAAGACAAACAATCCTATGTCAATCTTTGATCATGATTACTCTAAAATATTAAATATAGTCAACCTGGAAACATTATCTGATCAAAGAACAGTAGCCGACCAAAGCTTCATTTTTAATTTGTTAAATAATAATATAGATTGTTCCGCTCTCCTTATGCAAATTAATCTTTATGTACCTGAGCGTGTTTTGAGAATGAGAGCAGGATTTCAAACAACGCAATCCAAATCCTCATATGGAGTAATGAATCCTATAAATCGGATTATTTCGAGATCAAACACACTTTACAATAACATTGATTTTTTTAATGGCACGTTACAGGCAATCAAAACAAAACTACGCGAGATTATTCGCTAATATCGTACCTTTATTTGTTTAGTTCTGCGCTTGTCCATCGAATGTAAAAATTTTTAGGTTAAGAAAATTTCTTTTTTTTCTTTTTCTTTTCTATGTTCTTTTTGTATATTTTTGTTATTTTCTATTTCTTTTATAAGTTATACAAAACATCTGTAAACCCATGTATAAAAGGACCTCGGTCCGTACATAATAATAATAATAATAATAATAATAATAATATCTGAGAATCTTCTTTTTTTTTATAGGAGGGGCGGAGTTTCCTTAATATCCGAGAACGTGTTGTCGTCCGGTTGAACAGTAGCCGTATTTTGAACTAGCTGTTTGAGCGGTTCGACGATCGGTTGTAAAGTTGTTCGCAAATTCGTCTCGGCCGTCATTTTCCCAACTTTCAACGCTAAATACTTTTTACGTATGGTATCGCTGGTCTTCGCTATTTCGTTCACGACCGAAGCTCGCAGCTTCTTCTCCTTCGACGACATATCGAGGGAGAATTTTCTAATGCGACTCCAACGACTCTTACCGAGCAACTGTGCTCATTACAGTACAACAAACTCGTTAAATCCACGTCTGTAACGACCACGACTCACGGGGCTGTCTTTATCGATTACGAGAAATCCGTACTTCTTTCGCCAACAATTCGCACATAACGCGCTAAACGTCTCGAACGACATATCGGTATTTACGTGATCCCGATGAATGTGACGCAAGTTCATGGTATCCTGTTTGAACAGAATCAGCTGATTGGCATTGTCGCGAATTAAATGTTTCGGTATTCTCGCGTACGACTGACCCAGGTAGAAGCAATCGACGTGCGAATGTCTACCCATCGCAAAATACTCTCTCATGATATCCTGCTCGTCACACGCCACGTCGTCGAAGATGAATATCGAATCGGGCCGTGCCTCTGCGGGAGGAATTACGTCAGCGTTGTTCGCGAACGCGAAGTTGCCAACATCCTTCCCCACGGATGAGAACAGTTTGCTCAAGTATCGATATTGTGGCTGACTCAGCGATTTTGAGTACACGTAAACGTTTGCGAATCGTAGCCCGTTCGCGCTCTCCAGCAGGCTAATCATAACGTTCGTTTTACCGCATCCTGACGGACCGCTTATAACGCATCGTACATTGCTTGGTATCAATGATCCATGTTTTCGCATCGCCTCGTCGCAATCGTCAAACGCGCGACACGTTGGAACACGAATATCCAAAGATTGTCTTACAAAACGCATGATCTGATTGATTCGATGTGGTGGGTGGTTGGGGGGTATTTATACGAGAGCTCGAACACCGTCGACATCAGTCACTCTTCGTGCCTCCCCCGAACGTGAGAGAAAAAAGGATCCGTGTTCTTTAAACAGAGAGAGAGAGCAGAAAAATAGTTTATGCACATGAATCGTCGTTCACAACGGCGTCTCGGTCCGCATACGGGTAAGGGGTTGTTAAACAGAGCTATAAACGCGTTACCGTTCGAATTGCATATACCTGGTTATCAATTCTGCGGTCCTGGTACGAAACTGACCAAGCGATTAGATCGTGGGGATCGAGGAATCAATCCGTTGGACGCGGCCTGTCGCGAGCACGATATAGCCTATTCACGGTACAAGGATCTTGGAAATCGACACGCGGCCGATCGCGTTTTGGCGGATCGAGCGCTGCATCGAGTAACGTCCGGAGACGCTGCGTGGGGGGAGAAGGTGTCCGCGGCCGCAGTGTTGGCAGCCATGAAAGCTAAAACGAAATTGGGCATGGGTCTGATAAAGAAAAAAGGTGAAAAGAAAAAGAAAACGACAAAACGAATTCTCCCAATCGCCAAACGCGGCGGTTTTCTGCCGTTGCTGTTGCCTGCTTTGTCGGCTATAGGAGCATTGACGGGCGGTGCTGCGGGAGTAGTAAAAGCTATAAACACCGCGAAAGCTGCGAAAAAACAATTGCAAGAAGCGGAGCGACATAATCGAGCCATGGAGGGTCGTGGGATACGTCTCGCTCCGTATAAGCATGGGAAAGGCTTGAAGGAGAAAAAAAAAACGAAGAAAGACAACACGACGACAGACGCCGAATTGATGGTCATCTGTAAAGGATTACCATATTTTCGTGGAGTTTTTATGCGTGACGATTTGCCGCGGCGCGTGTGGATAAATGAGCGGGGTATAGTCAATCTGGATAATAGTCGTGGTCCGGGAACCCACTGGGTCGCATATATAAAGCACGGCTCACGTGTCAAATATTTTGATAGTTTTGGAAATCTTCGACCGCCAATCGAGTTGATTCGCTATTTCGGCGTGAACGCGACTATCTTATATAACCATAAACGTTTTCAAAACTACGAAGAAAGCGTGTGTGGACAATTGTGCGTGAAATTTCTCCGAGAAACTACGTTATAAATTGTCTGGAAAAAAGTCTGTCTCCCTCTGCATGATGCATGCGAAAAAGTCATTTACGTTCACGTTGTCGGGAAGAAGCAGCGTACTGTCATCCAAGTGCTTTCCACCCATAGATCTGAGCAATGGCGAATACGAGTTGGGATTGCTCGATTTGCAAACTTATTACACAATACCAAACATCAGCGCCAACATTGGAAACAATCGATTCTACTTTGGTGAAAAAGATGATGAGATCATCATCCCCGACGGTTCGTACGAATTGGAAGCTATCAACGCATACTTGAGGCGTGAAATATGCGCGCGATATCCTAAAAAAAATGTCGATGAGTCATCCGCCGCCTCCGATATCGAATATCCGCTGGTCTTACGGGCGAACAACAACACCATGAAAAGCGAAATTATAAGCGAGTATCAAATAAACTTTGCAAAGCCTTACAACGTGGGGTCTATCCTAGGATTTTCCACGGGTCGAGTTTTACCGCCGAACATGTTGCATACATCGAACGCACCTGTGAATATCATCAGCGTGAATATCGTACGAGTGGAATGCAACATAACCACCGGATCGTACGACAATGGTAAACTCGTTCACACGATACATGAGTTTGCGCCCCAGGTACCGCCAGGGTATAAATTGTCGGAAACGCCCGCGCGAGTCATTTACCTTCCGATCGTTGCACGAGTCATTGACGATTTAACGATTCGCATAGTTGATCAATCCGGGCGTTTGATTGATTTTCGAGGTGAAGAAATCACGGTGCGACTACACGCGCGACGAAGCAATGCTAATTCATAACAATACGGCATTCCATACGTTGAACAACAGCAATAAACTAACCACGGAAAAAAGGTCATCGATTCGTAAGAAATTAACCGTGGAAAACGCAAAGTATCTACGATCTTTGGGATTTATTGTTAAAAAGTGAGAGGAAAAAATCATGTTTGGAGACATTTTAAACATCTCCGAAGAGCCGATCTTCGACAATCGCATAACGAAGATTGAGCTGCACACGTACAATCCGTATGCTAACACGACGTTCGAAAACAGTGATGAGATAAGGATACCCATTCAACAACAAGACCTGTACACGCTCCCGTGTAAAAGCTTCCTATACGTTGAGGGAAAACTTAGTTTATCAGGAAAACTTGAATTACCGGCTGGAGGAGAATCCCACATCGATACGGTGACCCTCGAGAACAACGCTGTTGCGTTTATGTTTGAGGAAATACGTTATGAATTGAATGGAGTGGAAATCGATCGGTCAAGAAATCCCGGTGCGACGACAACTCTGAAGAATTACGCGAGTCTGTCCAGAACGAGAAGCGACGCGTTGTCCAACGCTGGTTGGATGTATGCCGATGACAAACAGAAGCAGACTGCAACGACCACGGCTGCGATACATTTCAACTTTTGCGTTCCTATGAGCGTTTTATTAGGCTTCTGCGAAGACTACAAACGCGTTGTGATAAATGCGCGACATGAATTGATTTTGATCCGCTCGCGTACCGACGCGAACGCGTTGCACAGTCCTTCCAACAACGCGAAACCTATTCTGGATCTGTACAAAATTCAATGGCGAATGCCGCACGTCGCATTGGATGAAGTACATAAGCTGTCCATGTTACGTATTTTAGACAGCGACAGACCGATCGGAATGAGCTTTCGATCGTGGGATCTGTATGAATATCCTCTACTACAGACGACTACGAAGCATACATGGGCGATAAAAACAGCTCTGCAAATGGAAAAACCACGATATGTGATATTCGCTTTGCAAACCAATCGAAAGAATAACTTAACGAAAACGGTTACACGATTCGATCATTGTGCATTGGCAAATATTCGGCTTTACTTGAACTCGGAAACCTATCCGTACGATGATTTAAATATCGATTTTGAGAAAGGTAAATACGCGTTGCTCTACGACATGTATGCAAATTCCAAGAATCGTACTATGGAAACGGCGAAGCGCTACTCAACGTCATGGATTTCCTGCATTATGGTCCACTCATCGTTCTCGATTGTTCCCGACAAAACGAAGCGTTAAAAAATGCTACGGTCGACGTGCGAATTGATTTCGAATGTCGAACCGACGTCCCTCCATCGACAACAGCCTACTGCTTAATGATACATGACCGCATCATGGAGTACAGTCCATTGACGAATATTGTTCGAAAAATTACTTAAACCGTTTATACAGATAAAAAATATATGTACTTTATCAAATAAAAAATTATGTGAAAGATCTTATTTTTTATTAAAAAACAATCCTCCTCATACCCCACATTACGACAAACACTTGCAACCATCGTTTATTCCATTAGAAATATGACTTTAGATTTTGTATGATGTAATGCTGTGTGGATGAAACTGTCCATGGAAACATGACACCAGGTGAAAAGATAAAGAAATATGATACAATACCGCTCTAACATGCAAGATAAAAAATATGCTGACTTTACAGTAATAACATCCTCCTCCCCATAGATTTTTTTATATTAGTGGTGGGTGTATCCATTATAAATTGGTCGCCGCAGTCGTCGTATGAAGTTATACCATAATAAACATTGACAGTCACGGTGATCGCTATACAAAGTTACATCGCATAACAAACGTTGACAGTCACGGTGATCGCTATACAAAGTTACATCGCGTGTTTTTTATCATCCGACCAGCCAACTTTGGATATCATCCTTTCTTCAACGGTAAGTACATATAATACAAAATTAATGAACGATTGAAAAATCCGGTGAAAAAACTTTCTTTATTTAGATGGATCGTATCTCTCACATCATTGACATGGATGGATTTATTGTAAAAAAAAAATTCATGTGCAAAGAATTAGCCATGATCAATGTTTGTTACGACGGTTCGTTCGAACTCTCTGAATTTTGCTTAGGGGAGAAATTTCATTCTTTATCTGCCGCTGACAAAAAGTCGGCATGGTATGTCAGCAATTTCATACATGGGATTCCATTCAAAGATTTCGGCTATGAAAAATATCAGCAGGACGATATATTCAAAACTATTCAAAGTTTGTGTGTGATTATGCAAATCCAGTTGTAGCATATAAAGGAGGATGTTTCGAGAGAGACATCCTTCGAAAAATGAACATAAACTCAATAAATTTAGAAGATTTCAACTGCCCAAAATATGATGTACTAGTTCACGATCCCATGTATGAAATTGCTGACAAACCGTGTCGACTTCACTGTTGGCGATCGACAAAGAACGTCACATACCATTGTAGTCTGCGCGAAGTGCAAACATTTCGGGCATGGATTAACAATTCTAAAAAAACATGTATGGTATCAATCAGTTATAACACACGTCTTTGAATTTTTCCACATCTAAAACACCTCTTTTTTTACACAGTGTCTTCATAATGATTGTGAAATCAGAGATGGATCCTGCAACCGTCGCAACAACAGATCAGGATACCCCAGCAACACCTGATTATCGTCTCGAGAGTGACAGGCTCCAAAGTTTCCACAACTGGGGTTACTCACACATCGTTCAACCTGAAAAACTCGCCGTCGCAGGATTTTTCTATCTGGGCGATGAGGATTTTGTTGAATGTTTTGAATGTGGTATACAGTTGACTCAATGGGACGATGACGATGATCCAATGCACGAGCATCGCGCCTGGTCGAGATCCTGTGCATACGTTCGTGGGGTGAACTGTGGCAACGTGCCAATCGGAGTTGATCCTGATACAATCCAGCCAAACCCGCGCGGTATAGACGTTTGTGGATTCAATTAAAGAATCGTCGCTCGAAGGTAAAAATAAATTTTTTCACAAATACTCTAAAGTATATAACATGGTACATATAACTGTCTGTTCGCAGGAAACGAAGAATCCCACTAATGTGTGAATATCTATGGCGAGGGGATGATAACGCGAGCCTTTGAACTGTGTCGGCGGCAACTACTGTTCACGTCTCTTTCTTTCCAATACGCTCTTCTTCGTTTGCGTTTGAAAACTTTCATGGTTAATTAAACCACATATAAAATTATATTATGTTTTGGTATGATGATGAGGCGATTTTTTGAATAAATAAATGTGACATTTCAAAAATAAAAATTTTTTATTTTGGTACAACCTTGAATAATCAATCCCAATTTCCCAAACTGAATGTAGATATGTTTGAAACTATTTTGTTTATTAAAAAAATACAAAAATATAAAATAATATACAATATTATAGCTATTCTTCATTCTCGTTCTCGTTCTCGTTCTCGTTCTCGTTCGCATTCTCGTTCGCATTCTCGGTTCGCATTCTCGTTCGCATTCTCGTTCGCATTCTCGTTCGCATTCTCGTTCGCATTCTCGTTCGCATTCTCATTTTTATTCCCATTGTTATAAGTCTGAAAGGAGAAACGATAGATTTTTTAAATTATTAATATTTTTTAATTAGTAAATATAAAATCATTAACTCACCGTCGCTGCATATGATATTTGAAATGCTGTGATAAATTCACTATCCCAATTATCAATATTTATATTATACCGTCGGGCCGCATATTGCCATCCAGCTATGAACGCATCCCTCTCTCTCTCCGAATTAAATGTCTGTTAATATAAAATAGTAATAAAAAACTGACAATAAATAAATAAATAATATAAAACTATTTCATTTATACATACCAATAATTGCATTGTCTCGGCTAAGATGACATCATCATTCGCTAGCACGTAAGCTTCCATGTTTTCAAACTAAACTTGGCGTTGACAACACCCATTCTTATATAATGAAATATTCGCTCGCTTGCAAGTTTAGAAAGATGCTCGTTGCAGTAGATAATAAAATGAAATCTGAACTCGCAAAAGTTTCAATCAGCACTAATAGAGAGAACTGACAAAAAACAAATGTGTCCAGGTGCCTCAGCTTGGTAACTCTAAACCATGCGAAAGGATGCTGCTACAGATTATGGAACACGCTCCTCTTACAATGATATGAATAAGAACCGTGAAAACACGTTCCAACACACAATCCTACATGCATCGAAAATGATAAGGGAAACTTTATATCACTGTGAAGTAGAAACTCTCTCGATGTATGAGCAAAAGTTTGAATCGGTTAATTTCATATTTCCGTTTAAACGAATCTATCTTACATCTCTCTCTCTTACAAAGGGGGTATCGCGAAACGTGTTCGAAAACGTTTCTGGAGCACTATGGCTTCCACGGGGGGAGAAGTGTCCAACCGTGGGAATGACACTGGGTGAAAAGATTATTGTAATAATTCCATGGAAAAAATATGACGTAATAATTCCATGACGGTTATTGCAACAATTACATGGAAAAAATATGATGCAATAATTCCATGAAAAATATGTCGCAATATTGCAATAGTGCAAAATAATTCCACGAAACGTCGCCCTTGACCTAGAAACGATCTCCCCTCGTTCCAAGAAAAATATAATTCCAAGAAAATTCCCCCCCGCTCCCCTCCCCCCTCTCTAGAATATGCTTGCGCAATATCGCTCTGCGGCGGTACCGCTCTCCCGTGAAATAAGGTATGCACTCTCGTGAATTTAACGTTGATTTAGAACCGGTGTATATACCCTACTCCCCGTCACACAGTGGCCTGATAATCCCGTTTTCGTGGCCAAAATTCAATTTTTCAACCAATGAAAACATTTCCTCTCCTATAAAGTAAAAACCCCTCAAAGCTCTTAAATACAAAATATTATTTATTTTAGATTATTCTGTGATAAGATACAGTTTTGCATATGTTGCATATGTTTTCTCTGCGCCAGTCAGAGACCCCAAAAACCCCTCATTACCAGATTTCGTATAATTCCTATGAAGAATTCAAACTTAGCTATTTTCCCGCAATTTCTAGACAATAGTATGCATTGTTAACACGAATTATCAAATATTTCCGATGATCTGACCAAAAATGTTTCCGACGAAAGTTGAGTATTCACTTTTCCACAAACTTCAATACAAAAAAGTAAAGAAAACTCTTTTACTACAAAAAATGAAGGTCACCTCAATTTTTTACATTATATTATATCGCCTCATCTTGACATCAGATCCATACATGAGCACTATTATACATCCATTGAACGGGCAAATAAAAGCACATAAGTATAACATAATAATAATAATAAAAAGGTAGACTGATTACTAGACTGCGGATGTTTATGCAAATATATATTTCGATATGCAAACATTGTCTTGCATATTGCAAATGTATTCTACCATGCGCATCTATATTACATATTTATTGTATATGACTTCACTATTTTTTACAGCGATTTGTTTGACCCTAATATTTTATGCCGAAAATTGTAATAAAACTAGAGATTCGACAACGCTTTTCTCTCAACATCCGCAAACAGTAAAATCATTAATTCACAAGCTTTATTTTGTTTATGTAAATAGACGGTTGAAAATTTCGATGAAGATAATTTAGTTCTAATTTCAACAGCTCGGAATGTGTTGCAACAGACATATGTCAGTTGCCCAAAATTTAACGTCTGGAACGTCTGCAAAAATTACTGGCAATCTATTACAACGCAAATTATGGTGTTTCCGTACAGATATTATAAATTGTTAATTACAACATAACTGATAAATATCTCTTTGTATTAGCTCTGATCATATTTTTCGTGCATATTTGCATATTTTACGTGCACATCTGCATATGCTTTTTGCATATTTCACACGCATAAAGATCCGCAGTCTACCGATTACAGTAATACCCATTCGGACGCTCGCGCTCTTAAAAAAGCGATAATTTTTCTAATATCGGACCATACGATTTGAACTTTCTTGAGAAGTTAGACCAATTAGTTTACTACATGCTACGAAAACTGCAATTTCTACCATCGCATAGAACTCTCATAAAAAAATTCATACAATACCAAAACAGTGATTGATGTACAGTGAGCCACGAAAGTATTCGAACGCCCTTTAAAATAGATTGACTTTTTTATATTTGCACAAAACGACCTGTTTTTCATAATCAATTAGAAGCATTGGTTCATGAAATGATATGCAAAGGATTTTCCAAAAATTGTAATTTTCAGGGTTACATGCAAAAATAAAAAAGGCATTTTTCAAAACTTTTTTATTCGGGCCCTTAATGAAAATTTAAAATATATATTGTCTAGTTCTATGTTAGTTATACATATAATGAAAATTTCATTGAAATTGGGTGACTCGGAAAAACACGACACCCCTCGAAAAATGTACTATGTTTTACCCTATGACTTCTTATGACGCAAACCAATGTGCGCCTTATGTAGCAAACCAATTGTTCTAAGTTCTCAAAAATGTTCAAATCGTATGGTCCAATATTAACCCTTGACACTCGGTTATCCCCGCTGAGGCACCACTAAAAATTGCTGTACCCTCAATGAAAATATTGTTTACATTATGAAATATATCGGTATCTAATCAATTACTAAACATTTACTCATTGTATGAGGTATTAAACCAATTTCATATCTATAAAATTTCAAAAAACCATAGGGAATGGTAGTATTCTAGATCGGAAGAAATGTTTAATTGTCCAGTTAAAATAGCTCCGAGTTCAAAGGGTCATAAAAGTTATCCCGAATATTAGTGGGAGTCACTGTATGTTGCGTTTAGGTTTATTTTTAGTACGATAAAACTAACTTACCTTTCGCGACGCTTTTTGCTTCTGGACAAACGCTTTGCAGCTAACTTAGAGTACTTGCTTTTCCCACTCTTGAGATAACGATTCGCATCTTCGGATCCACTTCTTCTTCCTCCCATGGCCATAACACGCGCACAATCAAACACACAATTATCACCACTAAACTCGATGTGTCGTCACCGTAGCGGTGTTGACAAATAAGTGATCAGAAATGTACACAGCGCATGCTGCGTGTTTTCAAAACTTCGCACCCTCAAACTTTTACGCGGGCAGATGACGCGTCGTTCATTAGTGGGAGTAAAACTCAATCTGTTGAGTGGGGGAGAAAGGCAACTTGGAGCCCAAGTCCTGGGCCAGTTCCGCCAGATCGAGAATACCGAGGGGAATATAAGTACCCCCTCTCTGATGACCAGACCAGTCCACGGCACGGGCACGTGGTCTACGGTCTTAGTGGGGGCGTTGAAGCGTGCGCATGGTGCTGGAATGGGATAGTGGCAGGGGGAAAGGAGGAGAGGAAAGAGATGCCCATTTGGGCATGTTCTAGCGACCTCGGACTCAGTCCTCAGAAACAACGCGACCCTTGGAGCGGAAAGATCGTAAGTACCTTGATATAAGCATCTTTATATTGTCAATTGGTTTTCTACAGTTTTCCTACAGTTTTCCTTTGCAATTTTTCTGCTAATCGGTTTCTACGCGGTATATATTCTGCGTACGTGGTTCGCTTCTTTGAACAGGTTTTCCATTTTTATTCCGCCCTGTTTCTTTATATTGCGCGGCCTTTTGACACGGGACGTATTCAAGTATTCACAGTGCAAAAAGACACCGTCGTGTATCTGATCTTGTGACCTTGACTAAGCATGCATTGTCGCTGATAATTTTTAGAAATCAAACAAATTTTTAACTTTCTTTCGGTTTCTTTTCAACAATGAATTCTAAGATTTGTATTCAGCTCAGAAGGTTACAAAATCAGATACACGTGGCTGTCTTTTTGCATTGTGAACACTTGAATACGTCCCGCGTAAAAAGGCGCGCAATGTAAAGAAACAGGGCGGAATAAAAATGAAATACATGTTAAAAGAAAAAGGCACCATGTACGCGGAATACGCCGTGTGAAAACAGATTAGCAGAAAAATAGAAATCTTGTATGAGTAGATGATATAGGCGGGTTCTAATTCACTTTTCTGGGGCTAAAAAAGCGGAATTAGGTAAACGCTGTAAGGCGTATAGCGCGAGCCCGTTCGTAAGCGAGGGGATGGGGGGGAGGGGAGGGGGCAACACCGCGATTCAGTTTGTGGGCGAGGGGGAGGGGGGGTTGGCAATAGATCGGTCCCCCTTATCAAGGACAGTTCCTGGAATTTCTTTCGGGGCCAGCTTCCTGGTATTGCGTAAGCCCAGTTCGCTGGTAAGGGGGAAGGGGGGGATAGCGATCCCTCGTCATCACCAACGGCGAAAAATTGTTATCGTTTGGCATCGAGTTGCCTAAACAAAGATATCTGGACCCATGATACAGCATCCCCTCTTATCAAGGACAGTTCCTGGAATTTCATTCGGGCCAGCTTCCTGGTATTGCGTTCAAGGCAAGCCGACCGGCGTAAACACTCATGCCCAAACGTGCGAAACGTAACGCCAAGCCGCCCAGCGTAAACGATCATGCCGAACGTGTTTCGATATATCCATCTTTATCTTTTCGATTCGCATGTCTGATTATCTACAGCAAGATGTAAGAGGAGCGCAGCCAGCCAACGCTCAGGAGCGTTTCAAATAATTTCTTTTATCTTTGTTATTGTAGTTGGTTGGTTGGGTACAGGGTAAGGATGAATGAACAGGAGGCGATGGAACGAGAATTGCCGTCATACGGAACGCTCCATCGTTGCAAGCGTTTGTCGTGTTAAAGTTATTCGAATTCGGTATTCGCAATTATACCGTGGCGTATCAACGGATGCTCGGACGATATTTTTGATGTTTCATGTGAGATTTAAAGATCAGTCATTTTTTGATACGTGACGGACTTCGCGTACTGCCCGTTGGGCTTGTTGCGTGTGTGTGCGAAATGGACATATCAGAGGAAAAAGGTGACGTGACTGCTCCAACGTTGAAAAGTTTAGCTTGGGCTCACGTCATAAATTCGTACTTGAGTGATCATTTCTCGATCGAGCGGAAAACATTGGTGGAACGTTTAATGCGGAATGATGCAACGAGTCGCGTATGTTTCGCTTACACGAAAAGATTTAGTCAAGTCGTCGCGCGATGGCCGGTGATCGAATCCCCATCCACAATATTGGACATCATCGAAACGGGCGAGCGTCGTATCGTTGGATGCAAAGTATAATTATATTTTTGAGGACTGGAAATTTAACGAACGATATCAAATCGAAGTTGAAAGAAATATTTTGTTGTGTGAAAACGTAAATCTGTCATCGCCAACGGTCAAAAATTTTTCCTCGGCTGGCATCGAGATTCCCGGACCCATAATTTTCACGCGCGTGTTCCTATCTACAGCAAGATGTAAGGGAGCGTTTACGCTGGCTGGCTTTGTTTTCTGTCTGTCATCGCCATACAGCCCGCCAGCCAAACATTTTCTTCTCGGCTGGCGTCGCCTGAACCGAGATACCTGGACCCTTCGTTCTCACACGATTGGAGATTTCGATGAAGCCTAATCTCGCGAGTTCGATGAACGTTTTCTTTTAATTTTCGTGGAGGGAGATTAGGTTGCATCGGTTTTCCGGGAGGGGATACATGCATAAAAGAGTGGATGCAGTCGATGCTCTGATTCAAAATGCTGGTAAAGATGGAGAGTGTGGTATACATCGTGGTTGACGAGAATGTGCCTCTGAGCGAGGCAATGGACTTGGTGGTAAGTACAAAGAAATATTATAAGTAATATGCTATATTATTTATTATGAATAGTTATTTCACATTACAATTTTATGTTATCAACAGGTTTTCAATTCGGATGAAGAGCGGGCGGCGTTCATACGCGGATGGCGGCATGCCATCCGCCACCATCATATCGAGGTGCAGGATTGGAATGAAGAATATATCACAGCAGTAAGGCTGCTGTTTCCCGATACGGTGAGTAAAGTTAAAAGTAATTTTATATATTTATTAATACTCTTAATACTTAATAACATATTTTTGTTTTTTTTTCGCAGACGCAAGAGGAATAAAATACAGATTAGATTAATTTTTTTTAAAAATTAAGTTTTATAGAATATTCGAAGTTTTTCATTTCTTAATTTATTTCCGTTCGAGCGCCGGTTCTTTCGCGATTCCACAGACATCCATACTACGAGGGTTTGGCGGGATTGTACCGGGATCGACTCCGATCGGCACGTTGCCGCAGTTCACCCCGCAAACGTATCCGCAGGATCTGGACCAGGCGCGATGTTCCTCCATGGGATCATCATCACCTTCCCATTGAGCCAGCTGTACACCACATTCAAAACATTCAACGAAATCCTCATCACCCAGATAGAAAAATCCAGCGGCTGCGAGTTTCTCCGGTTGGACGAAGCGTGAGTAACACCAGTCGTGAAAACTGTGAAGTCTGTCGCGTTGGAGACGATAATCGGGTGGTGGTGGTGTTGTGTGATCGGTTGTTGTTGATGTTGTTGCGACGGCTGTAGGATCCATCTCCGATTTTGCAATCATGGTGAACCACTGTGTGAAAAAAAATCGAAAACGTAAAAAGAGGTGTCGTGTTTATGGTTTTGACTCGCGGATTCAAAGATGTAGGCGCGTTTTTATAACTGATACTTTACGTGTTTTTATAATTGTTAATCCATGCTCGAAATGTTTGCACTTCGCGAAGACTGCAATGATATCGTTTGGTTTTGACGTTTTTTGCCGGTTGCCAACAGTGAAGTCGACACGGTTCTCCGTCGGCAATTTCATACACGGGATCGCGAACTAGTACGTCGTATTTCGGACAGTTGAAATCTTCTAAATTGATCAAGTTTATATGCATTTTTCGAAGGATGTCTCTCTCGAAACATCCACCTTTGTATGCTACGACAGGATTCGTGTATTCGCGTACAAAATTTTGAATTACTTCAAATATATCATGCTGTTGATAGTTTTCATAGCCGAAATCTTTAAATGGAATCCCGTGCACGAAATTGCTAACGTATCGTGCAGTCTTTTTGTCAGCGTCGGATAAACAGTGAAATTTCTTCCCCAAGCGAAATTCAAAGAGTTCGAACGAGCCGTTGCGACAAACATCGATCATAGCCAATTCTTTGCATATAAATTTTTTTCCACGATGAAACCGTCCATGTCAATGATTTGAGTGATTCTATCCATCTAAATAAAGAAAGTTTTTTGACTAGATTTTACATCCTTTATTTTTTATATTTTTTATTGTACTGACCGTTGAAAAAAAGGGGGAAGTTGACTGGCCGATGAAAAAAATACAAGATCACACCCGCGATATAACTTCGTATAGCGACTGTGATTTTCAACGGTTTTTATGATATAACTTCATACGGCGATTGCGGCGAGCAATTTATAATGAATACCCCCACCACTAATGTAAAAAATATCTCGTTTTATGGAGAGGGGATAATATTATTAGTTTAATTGTGTGTGTGCGTGTGTATGTGTGCGTGTGTGAAAATTATTCGAGGTCTTTTAAAAATAAATTTATTAGAGAATATATCTTTTGTATTTTATTTTATTGCAAATTCCTTTTTGTTACAATTCCTATAGAGAAATGATAAAGAATATATTTTTTATCGGTATAAGCGGTTTAAGTAATTTTTCGAACAATGTTCGTCAATGGACTGTACTCCACGATGCGGTCGTGTATCATTAAGCAGTAGGCTGTTGTCGATGGGGGGACGTCGGTTCGACATTCGAATTCGATTCGCACATCGACCGTAGCATTTTTTAACGCTTCATTTTGTCGAGAACAATCGAGAACGACGAGCGGGCCGTATCGCAGGAAATCCATGACGTTGAGTAGCGCTTCACCGTTTCCATAGTATGATTCTTGGAATTTCGCATACATGTCGTAGAGCAACGCGTATTTACCTTTCTCGAAATCGATATTTAAATCATCGTACGGATAGGTTTCCGAGTTCAAGTAAAGCCGAATATTTGTCAATGCGCAATGATCGAATCGTGTAGCCGTTTTCGTTAAGTCATTCTTTCGATTGGTTTGCAATGCGAATATCACGTATCGCGGTATGCTTCGTAGTTGTGTGTAGTAGAGGATATTCGTACAGATCCCACGATCGAAAGCTCATGCCGATCGGTCTGTCGCTGTTTAAAATATGTAGCATGGACGGCTTATGTATTTCATCCAATGCGACGTGTGGCATTCGCCATTGAATTTTATACAGATCCAGAATCGGTTTCGCGTCGGCTGAAAGACTGAACAACGCGTTCACGTCGGTACGCGAGCGAATCAAAATCAATTCGTGTCTAGCATTTATCACAACACGTTTGTAGTCTTCGCAGAAGCCTAATAAAACGCTCATAGGCACACAAAAGTTGAAATGTATTGCAGCCGTGCCCGTTGCAGTCTGTTTCTGTCTGTCATCGCCAAACCAGCCAGCGTTGGACAATGCGTTGCTTCTCGTTCTGGTCAGACTCACGTAATTCTTCAGAGTTGTCGTCGCACCGGGATTTCTGGACCGATCGATTTCTACTCCGTTCAATTCATAACGTATTTCCTCAAACATGAACGCAACGGCATTGTTCTCGAGACTTGCCGTATCGATGCGGGATTCTCCTCCTGCTCCAGCCGATAATTCGAGTTTTGCCGGTAAACTAAGTTTTCCCTCAACGCATAGGAAGCTTTTACACGGGAGCGTGTACAGGTCTTGTTGCTGAATGGGTATCCTTATCTCGTCGGTGTTTTCGAACGTCGTGTTAGCGTACGGATTGTACGTGTGCAGCTCAATCTTCGTTATGCGATTGTCGAAGATCGGTGCTTCGGAGATGTTCAAAATGTCGTCGAACATGATTATTCCTCTTACTTTTTAGCAATAAATCCCAAAGATCGTAGATACTTGACGTTTTCCGCGGTTAATTTCTTACGAATCGATGACTTTACGTTTCTCTCAGCGGTTAGTTTCTTGCGAATCAATGTGTTGCTGTTGCTGTTGCCGGTGCTGTTGTTCAACGTATGGAATGCCGTATTGTTATGAATTAGCATTGCTTCGTCGCGCGTGTAGTCGCACCGTGATTTCTTCACCTCGAAAATCAATCAAACGTCCGGATTGATCAACTATGCGAATCGTTAAATCGTCAATTACTCGCGCAACGATCGGAAAGTAAATGACTCGCGCGGGCGTTTCCGACAATTTATACCCTGGTGGTACCTGGGGCGCGAATTCATGTATCGTGTGAACGAGTTTACCATTGTCGTACGACCCGGTGGTTATGTTACATTCTACTCGTACAATATTCACGCTGATGATATTCACAGGTGCGTTCGATGTATGCAACATGTTCGGCGGTAAAACTCGACCCGTTCAAAATCCTGGGATAGACCCCACGTTGTAAGGCTTTGCAAAGTTTATTTGATACTCGCTTATAATTTCGCTTTTCATGGTGTTGTTGTTCGCCCGTAAGACCAGCGGATATTCGATATCGGAGGTGGTGGATGACTCATCGATATTTTTTGGGGGTATCGCGCGCATATTTCACGTCTCAAGTACGCGTTTATCGCTTCCAAATCGTACGAACCGTCGGGTATGACGATCTCCTCATCTTTTTCGCCGAAGTAAAATCGATTGTTTCCGATGTTGGCGCTGATGTTCGGTATCGTGTAATAAGTTTGCAAATCGAGCAATCCCAGCTCGTATTCGCCATTGCTCAGATCTATGGGCGGAAAGTGTTTGGACGACAGTACGCTGCTTCGCCCGGACAACGTGAACGTAAATGACTTTTTCGCATGCATCGTGCAGAGAGAGAGAGACTCTTTCCAGAGAATTTATAACGTAGTTTCTCGGAGAAACTTCACACACAATTGACCGCAAACGCTTTCGTCATAGTTTTGAAAACGTTCGTGGTTATATAAGATCGTCGCGTTCGCGTCGAAATAGCGAATCAACTCGATCGGCGGTCGAAGATTTCCAAAACTATCAAAATATTTGACACGCGAGCCGTGTTTTATATAGGCGACCCAGTGCGTTCCCGTCCCACGACTATTATCTAGATTGACTATACATCGCTCGTTTACCCACGCGCGCAGCGGCAAATCGTTACGCATAAAAACCCCGCGAAAGTACGGTAATCCTTTACAGATGACCATCAATTCGACGTCTGTCGTCGAGTTGTCTTTCTTCGTTGTTTTTTTTTTCTTCTCCTTCAAACCTTTCCCATGCTTATACGGTGCGAGACGTAACCCTCGACGCTGCATGGATCGATGGTGTCGCTCCGCTTCTTGCAATTGTTTCTTCGCAGCTTTTGCATTGTTTACAGCTTTGACTACTCCCGCGGCGCCACCCGTCAATGCTCCTATAGCCGACAAAGCGGGCAACAACAACGGCAGAAAACCCCCGCGTTTGGCGACCGGGAGAATTCGTTTTGTCGTTTTTTTTTCTTTTCAGCTTTTTTCTTTATCAAACCCATGCCCAATTTCGTTTTAGCTTTCATGGCTGTCAACACTGCAGCCGCGGACACCTTCTCTCCCAATGTCGCGTCTCCGGACGTTATTCGACGCAGCGCTCGATTCGCCAAAACGCGATCGGCCGCGTGACGATTTCCAAGATCCTTGCACCGTGAATAGGCTATATCGTGCTCGCGACAGGCCGCGTCCAACGGATTGATTCCTCGATCCCCACGATCTAATCGCTTGGTCAGTTTCGTACCAGGACCGCAGAATTGATAACCAGGTATATGCAATTCGAACGGTAACGCGTTTATAGCTCTGTTTAACAACCCCTTACCCGTATGCGGACCGAGACGCCGTTGTGAACGACGATTCATGGACATAAGCAATTTTTTGCTCTCTCTCTCTCTCTTTTTAAAGAAAAGAACAAGGATCCTTTTTCTCTCACGTTTGGAAGGGGTGGGGACGCGAAGAGCGACTGATACTGACGGCGTTCGAGCTCTCGTATAAATACTACCCGCCTACCCTCTCATCGAATCAATCAGATCATGCGTTTTGTAAGACAACCTTTGGATATTCGCGTTCCAACGTGTCGCGCGTTCGACGATTGCGACGAGACGATGCGAAAACATGGATCATTGTTACCATGCAATGTACGATGCGTCATAAGCGGCCCGTCAGGATGTGGTAAAACGAACGTTATGATTAGCCTGCTGGAAAGCGGAAACGGACTACGATTCGCAAACGTTTACGTGTACTCAAAATCGCTGAGTCAGCCAAAATATCAATACTTGAGCAAACTGTTCTCATCCGTGGGGGAGGATGTAGGCTACTTCGCGTTCGCGGACAACACCGACGTAATCCCTCCCGCAGAGGCAAGGCCCGATTCGATATTCATCTTCGACGACGTGGCGTGTGACGAGCAGGATATCATGAGAGAGTATTTTGCGATGGGTAGACATTCGCACGTCGATTGCTTCTACCTGGGTCAGTCGTACGCGAGAATACCTAAACATTTAATTCGCGACAATGCCAATCTGTTGCTTCTGTTCAAACAGGATACCATGAACTTGCGTCACATTCATCGGGATCACGTAAATACCGATATGTCGTTCGAGACGTTTAGCGCGTTATGTGCGAATTGTTGGCGAAAGAAGTACGGATTTCTCGTAATCGATAAAGACAGCCCTGCGAATCGCGGTCGTTACAGACGTGGATTTAACGAGTTTGTCGTACTGTAACGAGCGCAGTTGCTCGGTAAGGGTTGTCGGTGTTGTATCGTATCGTGGCTGTAAATCTCTCTCTTACGCTTCCACTGTCAATATGTCGGCCCAAAAGTAAAAGAAGGGGAAGCTGCGAGCATCGATCGCGAACGAAATAGCGAAGACCAGCGATACCATACGTAAAAGGTATTTAGCGTTGAAAGTTGGGAAAATGGCGACCGAGGAGAATTTGCAAGCGAATTTACGACCGATCGTCGAACCGTTGAAACAGCTAGTTCAAAATACGGCTACTGTCAAACCGAACGACAACGTGTTGTCGGATATCAAGGAAACGTCACCACCTTCCCGCCCACGAAATAAAAAAAAATTCTCAGAGACCAACGATGCCATACGTAAAAAGTATTTAGCGTCGAAAGTTGGGAAAATGGCGACCGAGGAGAATTTGCAAGCGAATTTACGGCCGCTTGTCGAACCGAACGACAACGATATCAATGAAACGTCACCACCGTCCCGCCCACGAAGAAAAAGAAAATTCTCAGATATTGAAGGAACGCCGCCGTCGTCCTCTATGAAAAAATGAGGGTTAACGACGATGATGAGATCGAGCCTGCGACGACGGTACCGCGACAGGATACCTTCCAGTCCTCGAACACGGAATCTTTGGAATCTTCGATGCGTGATATTTTTGAAAATCCTGAAACTCATCAAGAGGAAAATCAACATCTATCCGAGAATTTAGGACCGTTGGCGCGCGAGTATTTAGAAAAATTTTTTACCGGGCCATCGAAAAATTCCGACAACGTGTACGGAGTATATCTCCGAGACGATATGCTGATGCTGGGAAATTCCCCATTCGATGTGACCAGCAGCGATGATGTCATCGTGAACGGAGTAAGGTACAAAGGGACTCGCGGTCTTTATGAATTGATATTCAATAAAATACCCGACGAGCGGCTGTACACCGAGGACGATAAGAACGTGCACAAAAGAATTCTCAATCTTACGCATGCACATCGACGCGGGACTCAGTTAATGGGAAACAAAGGTTACAAGTATAAGAACATTATAGGACCATTGTTTTCATCGCGAGGTGGGCGAGGGATTGAACTTCCAACTTTTATGCGCGTGACCGACCATCCAATCGATTACGTGCATTGGGACGATCCGAACGAACTCGTCGATCGTTTGAAATTGTTAACCGCTTCGAAGAACGCCGGCCATTCCAACCATGACAATGAAATAATGTCGATAATCGAAGAACTTCGCGAAGCCGGCATAATTATAAATTAAAGCGCGCGCGCGTTCGTCGAGTCAGTAACGAATGAATTGTCAATCGATGAAATTGTTACGGTTCATAAAAATGCGTGATCGTCTTAATTGTTGCAAACGAATCAAACGATTTCTTCGGGAGGAGGAGACGACAACGACGAAGGTGAAAGCCAGAACTTGAGATTTCAAAGTCTAAGGATAAAGCTGGATGAGATATTTCAACGAATACTGTGGATCGAAGAGCAGGTAAAACGGTTGTGCAAGCGATACGAGTTGGTGACAACTGAAGAAGAAGAAGAGGAAGAAGACTAACTCGTGCGAAAAAAATGTCTATCAACAAATTTGGTATGGTGTTTCGCGAAGCGAACAAACGCGAGTCGAATGTTTCTCCGAATTTCTATCCCAGCGTTTTTAAAAGTTATGTGCACGATAACGCTATATGCTTGAACGACGATGCTAAATTGTATGATGCGAAAGGTACGAGGATCGAACGCGTGGCGAATCCCGAGGCAAACGATCACGCTGCAACCAAAGTATACGTGGACACGCTCAACGCGAAGCTCGAATCCGAGATCATGGAAAAACTGAAAACCGCTAAAGAGATGATAAAGTCTGAAATACTGGCCACGATACAAGGTGTTCGATACGATGCATACGAAAATATGAACCCATCAATCGTATCAATCACGTATCAACGAGACCTTGAAGGAGAAGGTAAAAAGACAATATGATCCATGAACCAACCGTCATACTGCATACTGCACATGCGTTATAGCTGTACATGCGCTATACCTGTACCTGTACCTTTTTTTTTATCGTGTGGAAATGCATTACGCATACCCCGGTCCCCCTGGGGGGGAGCCGGGGTTATGTGGGGCTCCTTCGGGGAGGGGGTCGCCAAGCTAACAAAGCTCCGCGATCACCTCCCCCAGAGTACCCACTAAAACCACACGCCCACCTAAGCTATTGAGGAGGCGCCCGGATCTCGCGAGAACTCAACGGGACACCTCCTAGCTATACATACATCCCGGGGGGAGGGCTTAGCTCCCCCCATACGTAATCTAACCGGACCCCGGGCGGAGGGACCCGCCCGGTGTCCCCATCCCTGGAGCCTTCGGATTGGGCTTCCCGAGCCCCAGCTCGGTCCACCCACAGCTCCCGGAGCCTCCCTGCCCCGCTCGGGTAGGGGACCCGAGGGTCCCCCGTCCGGCCAGGGCAGGAAGGCGCCGACACCGGCAAGAGAGGGTCGTCGGAGACGCATCCGGACGTCCCGACCCTCCCCATCCCACCCCCCACGCGCCACTCGCAGAACTCGCATTCGGCGGGTGGCCGGCACCCCGCCACAAAGACGTAACATCTCGGGGTGCCGGGCCACCCCGGGGAAGTTTAACTCCCCCGCACTGCCAAAGGGACACCCGCCCCCCGGGAGGAGGGGATCACTCCCCGCGCCCTCCCCCAGGCACCGCCACCCACCGGGGGGGCGTCCCCCGCGCCGCACCACCCGACACCGTCGCCCTGCGTCTTCTCCGCGGAGGCCAGGGCGGCACACGGCGGCGCGAGCGACGTCCCCGCGCCATCCTCCTCCTCGCGGAGCCCGGGTCCCTCTCCCGGGCCCGCTCGGCGGCCTCCTTCTCGGACATTACTGTCTCGCAGAAGGAGACCACCGCCTTCCACGACCCCCGGCTCCCGATCAAGTGGTCGAACAAGATCGGGAGCAAGAGGTCCCACCCTTCCACCGCGGCTCTAAGGACACGGCGCGGACCGGACCAAGCCGGACACTCCTCGAGTGTATGCCGCGCCGTGTCCACCTCCTCACCGCAGTGGTGGCACTGCGTCGTCGGCTCCCGCCCTATCCTATGCAAGTACTCACCGAAACAATCGTGTCCGGTGAGCACCTGCGTAAGGCGGAAGGTCAACCCAACCCGCCTCCCGCACCATGCATCAAACATGGGCAGGAGGGCCCACCTGTACCTGTATTGTTGAGCGCTGACAAGAAGATCCCTGGCAGGAATGCGGTGACGTAGGCAAGAATGCGCGCCCGATTGGTTGGCTTGGAGGTGGCGGGCCTAGGCTCACACCCCATTTCGACTAGAGCGTTCTATTGGCCGCAGCAGTCACAAGTTCCTAGAATCGAGCGAATCTGGGAACTTCAACGGGGCGGGGCGGCGCGGCGCGGCGTAGGCACAAAATTCAGAACACTGCTGATATTGTCACGATGTAAAAGAGAGAGAGCGGGAGAGGAAGAGCGGAAGCGAGAGCGGGAGAGAGAGAGAGAGAGAGAGAGCGAGCGGGAGAGAGAGAGAGAGCGGGAGAGAGAGAGAGCGGGGGAGAGAGAGAGCGGGAGAGAGAGAGCGGGAGAGAGAGAGAGCGGGAGAGAGAGAGCGGGAGAGAGAGAGAGCGGGAGAGAGAGAGCGGGAGAGAGAGAGAGCGGGAGAGAGAGAGAGCGGGAGAGAGAGAGAGCGGGAGAGAGAGAGCGGGAGAGGGAGAGAGAGAGAGAGAGAGAGAGAGAGAGAGAGAGAGAGAGAGAGAGAGAGAGAGAGAGAGAGAGAGAGAGAGATAGAGAGAGAGAGCGGGAGAGAGAGCGGGAGAGAGAGAGAGAGCGGGAGAGAGAGAGAGCGGGAGCGAGAGAGAGCGCTATCCCACTCTCTCTCTCCCGCTCTCTATCCCACTCTCTCTCCCACTCTCCCTCCCGCTCTCTCTCCCCCCCCTCTCTCTCTATCTCTCTCCCGCTCTCCCTCGTATTTACGGCATTGAATATTGGCTGTAATTCGTGAAACGCCGTAGCCCCCCGTAAATACGGGAATCCTACTACTACGCGTCGTGTGACGTAGCAGCCGAAAAGGCGTGGTCACGCGGCGACGACGGGAGCGTCAGAGGTGGGGATGGGCGGAGCTAGCTGGGGACCCTTCTTGCCTCTGTGCCCCCCCGGGGATCTTCTTGTCAGCGCTCAACAATACCTGTACCTGTACCTGTACCTGTACCTGTACCTGTGCTGTCATGTATTATCGATACTAGCGCTGGAAAAATGAGGGAGGGGAATATAACTGAGAAATTTGAAGATTTTAAGAAAAGTATATATGGGAAACTCGATACAGTATACGCGCAGATACAGCAACGACGACGACGGTGAGTAAAGAAAACGTTGTGGAAGAGCTGCATGCTCAGGCGAGACCTTTTTACCCGCGTAGACGCGTGATTGTGCGAGGATTCGATGATCTTTGGCAAGCCGATATCGTCGAAGTTCAAAAATACGCGCGAGACAATCGAGGACATCGATATATTCTTACGATAATCGATGTATTTAGCAAATACGCATGGACGGTTCCTTTGAAGAGTAAAAATGCGAGCGACGTGTGCAAAGCTTTCGCGTCAGCGCTGAAGATGGACGGTAGAGCCCCAAACAACTTGCAGACCAACATGGGGAAAGAATTCTATAATGCAACGTTCCAAGACTATCTGAGGAGTCGCAACATCCACCATTATTCTATGTTTAGCACTATGAAAGCGTCCGTTGTGGAACGTTTCAATCGCACGCTGAAGAACAGCATGTGGAAATTTTTCTCGTTGAGCGGAAAATATCGCTGGATCGATGCGCTTCCCACGTTGACCGAGGACTACAATAATCGAAAACATCGTACCATCCGTATGCGACCCGTCGACGTGAACCGTAAAAATGCCAGCCACCTTCTGTCCACCGTGTACGGCAAGATGGAGATTGCTGGTCCTGCCAAATTTAAGCTCAATGATCGCGTGCGCGTTAGCAAGTTCAAAACCCTATTTGACAAAGGATACACGCCGAACTGGTCAACCGAAATATTCAAGATTATCGCGGTGAAACGAACGAATCCTGTCACATACCTCTTGGCCGACGCGCGGGGCAAACCTATCGCCGGAGGATTTTACGAACACGAGATACGTGCGACAAAATATCCTGACATATACTTAGTTGAAAAAATATTACGCAGGAAAGGAAATAACGTATATGTAAAATGGTTGGGGATGGACGCGTCCATCCCCAACAAAGCCAGCCAGCGTAAACGCTCCCTTACATCTTGCTGTAGATAGGAACACGCGCGTGAAAATTATGGGTCCGGGAATCTCGATGCCAGCCGAGGAAAAATTTTTGACCGTTGGCGATGACAGATTTACGTTTTCACACAACAAAATATTTCTTTCAACTTCGATTTGATATCGTTCGTTAAATTTCCAGTCCTCAAAAATATAATTATACTTTGCATCCAACGATACGACGCTCGCCCGTTTCGATGATGTCCAATATTGTGGATGGGGATTCGATCACCGGCCATCGCGCGACGACTTGACTAAATCTTTTCGTGTAAGCGAAACATACGCGACTCGTTGCATCATTCCGCATTAAACGTTCCACCAATGTTTTCCGCTCGATCGAGAAATGATCACCCAAGTACGAATTTATGATGTGAGCCCAAGCTAAACTTTTCAACGTTGGAGCAGTCACGTCACCTTTTTCCTCTGATATGTCCATTTCGCACACACACGCAACAAGCCCAACGGGCAGTACGCGAAGTCCGTCACGTATCAAAAAATGACTGATTTTTAAATCTCACATGAAACATCAAAAATATCGTCCGAGCATCCGTTGATGCGCCACGGTATAATTGCGAATACCGAATTCGAATAACTTTAACACGACAAACGCTTGCAACGATGGAACGTTCCGTATGACGGCAATTCTCGTTCCATCGCCTCCTGTTCATTCATCCTTACCCTGTACCCAACCAACCAACTACAATAACAAAGATAAAAGAAATTATTTGAAACGCTCCTGAGCGTTGGCTGGCTGCGCTCCTCTTACATCTTGCTGTAGATAATCAGACATGTGAATCGAAAAGATAAAGATGGATATATCGAAACACGTTCGGCATGATCGTTTACGCTGGTCGGCTTGGCGTTACGTTTCGCACGTTTGGGCATGAGTGTTTACGCCGGTCGGCTTGCCTTGAACGCAATACCAGGAAGCTGGCCCCGAAAGAAATTCCAGGAATTGTCCTTGATAAGGGGGATCGATGTATTGCCAACCCCCTCCCCCTCCCCTCCCCTCGCCCCTTCCCCACGCCTACGAACGGGCTCGCGCTATACGCCTTACAGCGTTTACCTAATTCCGCTTTTTTAGCCCCAAAAAAGTGAATTAGAACCCGCCTATATCATCTACTTGTATGAAACAAAGGCAAACTCTAGGAAAACCGTTTGAAAATATGAAGTATCATAGTAATGATTATTTGAACCAGTTACGCTGCTACCTGTAGAAAATTGTTCTAAATATTTGTCTTGTATTATAATTTACTGTGAAAATATGTTTAGGAACTTGAAATATTTTTAAACAATGCATCTTCATTTTGTCTATTGATTTTCCAAATGTTTGCCTTTGTGTAATACAAGTTTCCTAATTTTCTGCTAAGCAGTCTTCACACGGTGTATTCCGCCTACACGGTTCCTTTTTTTTGAACAGGTTTTTCATTTTTATTCCGCCCTGTTTCGTTATATTGCGCGGCCTTTTGACACGGGACGTATTCAAGTATTCACAGTGCAAAAAGGCACCGTCGTGTATCTGATCTTGTGACCTTGACTAAGCATGCATTGTCGCTGTTAATTTTTAGAAATCAAACATGTTTCGGCTTCGACTTTGAATGGAGATGCCGGGGCGCCGGGATCGCCCAGATTTGAGCGCGCGGAGACAAGAGAACGGGAAAATGATATAACGAGGAGACTCGCGAGAACAGACGGGTTGATTGAATGTCTGACAGGTGACAACTCACTTTATTGATCGTTAGAGCAAGGCGCGATAGTACAATGAAACTTGGATGATGGTGGCCGTGTGAGGTATCGCAAGGAATGCGCTCCTCCGACGCAGGAGGGTCCCTAAATAGCCGTCGCGTCGGCCGAGGTGGTGTCACGCGATTGGCGTGGATCGCTCATCGAATCGATTGTTTTGAGATTCAAAGTAAGGTGATTTACGGTCGATGCGAGACGTTACGAACGTTGAAACAATAACAGCGGGCTCTACGCGCCGCTGACTTGACGTAAAAACCAAGTGTCGCGCGGTGTTTATCCGTGTCTCGCGTCGACCGGTAAACTTCTTACTTTGAATCTCGAACATACCGCCCGCCTCGAAACACAGTTTCGAAACGAAGCACCCTTTTCACGCACGCACTATGACTAAGAAGGTCGGGCCTCGCACAGCCGCGAGACTTCACAATAACCGGAATGCGTTGTACGATGGTCACTGACGCTAGACCCAGAAGCGCACGCTCGAGAGGCGACTCGCTGTCGCCGGGTTCGCTTTGTTTTGTCGCAACGGTTTCTGAGAAGCGCGATTGTGACATTGATCGTGGAAACCCATGGGGAACGCCGCCCGCCGTGACGGAACGCATTGGATCGCATTGTTTGATTCGCGTGCGGGGAGCGAGGGAGGCGGGACCCGGAACGAACGCGCGCGACGACGGCCGAACGGAGCTGCGTCTATGGGGTGGACGATGCGCTCTGGACGGGTAATAAACATAATTTCACTAAAGGTCGCTTTAGCGTTGCCGTCGCCGTTTTGACGGTGACGACTCGAGTGTGACCGTCGTCGCCGGGATGCAACTGGACTACGCGACCGAGTTCCCACTTGCATGGGGGGAGTGTGGGGTTCCTAAGAAGGACGAGTTGCCTCGTGGAGATGGGAGGGTACGGCTTCCGCCACTTGCCGCGCTGTTGCAGGGTGTTTATATAATCGTCCTGCCACAGCCTCCAGAAGCGTTCTGCTGTGTGACGAATTAGCTGCCAACGGGAAAGTCGGTTTTCGCCAATTTCTAGATATGAAGGCTGTGGCGGTACCGTGAGCGTGGATCCCACGAGGAAATGCCCGGGTGTGAGGACTTCGTAGTCGTCGAGGGTGTCGGTGAGCGGTGCGAGGGGGCGAGAGTTTAAGCAGGCTTCGATCGCGCACAGAAGTGTTGAGAACTCTTCGTGGGTTAGCATGCGCTCGCCAAGGATGCGACGGAGGTGATGTTTCACGCTCTTGACCCCCGCCTCCCATAAGCCCCCGAAATGCGGCGCCGATGGGGGGATGAAGTGCCACGTCGTGCCATCGGCGGCTGTCTTATTTAAAAAATTCGGATCCCTTACGGCGGCGCGATACGCTGCGGCGAGTTCACGGCACCCACCTACGAAAGTAGTTCCGTTATCGGAGTAAACGGCTTCCGGCAGCCCACGGCGGGAGCAAAATCGAAGGTAGGCGTTTAAAAACGCGGGGGTAGAGTAGTCGCCGGCTAGCTCCAGATGAATTGCTTTTGTGGCCATGCAGATGAACAATGCGATGTAGGCTTTTCGCGAGGTGATACCGCGACCGGCCGAGGCGCGGACTTGGAAGGGTCCGGCGTAATCTACGCCACAGTGTGCGGAACTTCGAGCTGGCGGGGATACGCGGGCTTTAGGTAAATTTCCCATGATTTGCTCGGGAACGGCAGCTCTTTCCCGAACGCATGTGATGCACGAATGGATGACGGATTTCACAGTGTTTCGGGCGCGGAGGAGCCAATAGTTTTGGCGAAGGGTGTGTAGCGTGAGTTGCACGCCGCCGTGCAGCGTGCTGACATGGATCTGCTCAACGAGGAGGCGCACGAGGGGATGCGGCGCAAGCAGAATCGGATGCTTTACCCTGTGGGCGAGGGAGGTGTGCTGCAATCGGCCTCCGACACGAATAATGCCATCCTCGTCGAGGAATGGGCTGAGCGATAATAGAGGGCTCTTTGGCGACGGCGCATGGGCTTGTTGGAGCGCGCGAAGTTCTTCGGGGAATGCCTCGAATTGGAGGCGCTTAATCCAAAAGAGCCTAGCTTGGGAGACGTCCGAGGTCGCGAGCGCCTGACCGGGCGGCTGATTAGTGGTCTCGGAGCAATCCCGACGGCAGAGACGGACGAACTTGATTACATAGGCCGTAACTCGTAGGAGTTTAGGCCATTTAGAGAATCGAGAGGCCAAATCCCACTCGATTGAGGAGGGGACCGTGTTGTGGTGCACTGCTTTGACCTCCGTCAGATCGTTACTTTCCGGGATGGGTGCCTGAGATGGCCATGCGGAGGCGTCGAGTTCGAGCCATTTTGGTCCGTGCCACCACAGCTGATGTTTGAGGAGATCGTCGCTCAGGAGACCGCGGGAACTGCAGTCGGCTGGATTGTCGGAGGTCGGCACATGCCGCCACTCTGCTTTTGGAAGTCGAGTCTGGATATCCGCGACGCGATTGGCCACATAAGTTTTCCATTTGGACGGGTGCGAATGTAGCCAGGCTAGCACGACGGTTGAATCCGTCCAACAGAAACACGAGGCGCTGGTGTTCGGAAGCGACGAAAGGACGAATGTCATGAGACGCGCCAAGAGCGCGGCTGCTTGCAGTTCGAGACGCGGAACTGTCACAGGGGTGAGGGGCGCGACTTTGGACTTGCCTGCGAGTAGTGATAGGGTGATTTGGCCTGTCGTGGAGATGCACCGCGCATAGATGACGGCGGCGTATGCTATGTTGGATGCGTCCGCGAATCCATGAAACTCGATGTGAGAGTTGGACGGAGAGTAGCCGGTCCATCGAGGAATTTGTACTTGAGTGAGGGACGGTAGGCGAGTATAGATCGCGGTCCAGCGATCGAGTGCGGGGCCGGCTATCGGAGCGTCCCACTCGATTCGAAGGCGCCATAGGTCCTGAATTAGGATTTTGGCGGAAATGATGGCAGGAGTGACCCAGCCCAACGGATCATAGAATTTCGCGATCGTAGATAGAATCGTCCGTTTCGTGGAGGGGGTTGTATCGGGGATCGAGACTTGGAATTGGAAAGCGTCGCGAGACGGATTCCAACTTACTCCTAGAATTTTGACCTCATCGTCGGGTGCGAGGAATTTCGAACACGCGAGGCCGTGATCCGCCGGATCCATATCGGTGAGGAGGTCGGAATGGTTGCTTGCCCATTTCCGGAGTCTTAAACGATCGCGTTGCAATAAACCATTTAGCTGATCGCGAGATCGGCGTAGAGAAGGGATATCGTCGCCGCCGAATAATACGTCGTCGACGTAAATGTTAGATTGTAGGATGGGACGAGCGAGGGGAAATTGAGAGCCTTCGTCCTCGCTGAGTTGCTGTAATACTCGAAGGGCGAGGAACGGAGCGCAGGTCATTCCGTAAGTGACGGTTAGCAGCTGGTAGGGGTTGGGCTCGTCGCTGGGGAATTCTTTCCAAAGAATCCTCTGATAGTCGAGGTCGCGGGCATCGACGAGGATTTGGCGATACATCTTCGCGATATCGGCGGTGTAGACGTACCGAAAGTTACGCCACCGAAGTAGAACGGAGGACAGATCAGCTTGTAACTTGGACCGGGTAACAGATGGTCGTTGAGGGAGGTTCCGTTCGAGCTAATGCTAGACGCGTTGAACACAACGCGGAGGTGCGTCGTCGCGCTGCCTTCGCGAAACACAGGGTGATGGGGTAAGTAAACAGATTGCGTCGACGACGGGGAGGAAGGGGGTGCGCGACGCATATGGCCGAGCTTCTCGTACTCGTGAAGAAACGCTTGATATTCCGAGGCGAGGGTGGGCTGCCGGTGGAATTTTCTCTGCAGCGAGCGGTGGATTTGTTCCGCTAAAGGGCGTGATCTCCCGATATTTATGGGAGGTCCAGTTCGGAACGGAAGACGAACCACGTACCGACCGTCGGCCGTGCGGTTCGTGTGCGCGCGGAAGTGTGACTCGCACTGTTCTTCGTCCGGGGTAAGGAGAGCGCGACGGGGAATCTCTTCAAGTTCCCAAAATCGTTTGAGCTCGTGGGGAAGAGTGTCGTCGTGAATGCAATGGTGCATTGTGATGGTGGAGCAATCGAGAGGTTGACTACGGGCCGCGCTGGAGGTAGCTGCCTCTGGTGCCTGACACCGGGTCCGGAAATGACCCACCCAAATACCGTTTCTTGCGCGACTGGTAGTCCGTGAGGACCTTTACGCACGCCGTGACGGATTAGGCCGTGGTAGACGTCCGCGCCCAGAAGGAGGTGAATTTCGGCCCGGCTTGACGGATCGGGGTCGGCCCATTCTAAGTTTGCGAGGTGCGCTAGGGCTCGGGAATCTCGGATACGTCTCGGCGCGTATCTTGAAAACGCAGGGAGCACGAGCGCGATGGTTGATATTGCGGGAGTCGCGGACGATCGGTGAGCAACTTGGAGCTGCACAGCGTGACGCACGGTGCCGGCGTAGATGCCGCCGACAGCCGAGATCGAGGTGGTGACGCGAGTGCGTTTCGCCCGCAGAAGATGCGCCATCGCTTCCGTGATAAAGCTGGTTTCGGAGCCTTGGTCAATCAGGGCTCGGATGGTCACGCAACGACCGGACGGAACGCTTATCTTGACGAGGGCGGTGGCTAACAATACCGTGGTGCTTGGTTCCGCGACGGTGGACACGAGGTGAGCGTTCACCTCAGAATTCCCGGCCGAAGGGGGAGTAGAGCTTTCCGCCTGTATCTCGTCATCGTGTAGGAGCGAATGATGTCGTCGGTGACACAGGCGACACGAAAACTTGCTGGTACAATCCCGACTGAGATGCGCATGGCTTAGACAGTTGAAACAGCGCTTGAATGTATGTACGAGCTCGCGACGGTCGCGCGGGTTTTTCGCAGTGAATTTCGGGCATGCACTAAAGAAATGAGGAGCTTGACACACCGGACACGGTGGAGATGGTCGCTTGACCGCGGTGACGGCATGCACGTGCGACGTATCGTCGATCGATTCGGTGGTAGCGGCCGGGTGCATCGAGGAGTTAGAGGACACACTTTCCGCGAATTCTTCAAGTCCACGCACGCGGGAGTCGATGAACTTGGACAACGTGTCGAAGGACGGAGGCGTGACATCGTCGCTGATTTTTAATTTCCACGCCCGTCGCGTTGTGTCGTCTAACTTCTGGGATACTAGATGGACAAGAATATCGTTCCAAAGATCTTCCGGCTTCCGGTTGAGATTCTGGAGCGACGCGCGGATGAGGCAGACGCTGTCGCGAAGTGTGAGGAGGTCGTCTGCTGATTCGCGAGAAAGCGCGGGAATATCGTACAATTTTTGAAGGTGTGCGGTTACAAGACGTCGCGGGTTTTGGTAGCGCGTAGTCAAGGTCGCCCAAGCAACTTGAAAGTTATTTTCGGTCACGGGAATCTGTTTGATATAGGCGAGCGCTTGACCCGTGAGAGAAGAGAGAAGGTAGTGGAGGCGCGATACATCGTGGAGCGTGTCGTTCTTAATGATGAGAGATATGAAACGGTCGCGAAACGATTCCCATTCCGCGTACTGGCCATTGAATTCGGGCAAGTCGAGACGGGGAAGTTGATCGGCCGGTACCGCCATTGAAACTTCGGCGCTGGGTTTTGAGGTGGGACTTACTGTGGCGCTGGTCAAGTTGTCGAGCAGGGTCGTCATGAAGGACACGGTCTCCAAATAGGTTTCCTCCGTTTGCTCGAACTGGTTCTCAGAAAAGTATGGGATCTGGGCCTGGTCCGCTGACGACGTGGCAGCGCGAAGGCGCGCATTGACTGCATCGAACTTCCGCCACTGCTCCTGGAGATGGGCGATTCTCGTTCTCAGCGTCGTTTTGGTCCACTTTTCCTTCCCCAGCTTCTTGAGGTTGGCCAGAGCGTTGTCGATGCCTCGTTTCGTTTGGAGTTGACCCGCGAGTGCGTCCGCCATGGTAGAGAATCTTGCGGGTCACGAGGTACTCCCAGTTCTCTTTTCCGCGATCCGGCTCGAAGGACCAATGTTTCGGCTTCGACTGTGAATGGAGATGCCGGGGCGCCGGGATCGCCCAGATTTGAGCGCGCGGAGACAAGAGAACGGGAAAATGATATAACGAGGAGACTCGCGAGAACAGACGGGTTGATTGAATGTCTGACAGGTGACAACTCACTTTATTGATCGTTAGAGCAAGGCGCGATAGTACAATGAAACTTGGATGATGGTGGCCGTGTGAGGTATCGCAAGGAATGCGCTCCTCCGACGCAGGAGGGTCCCTAAATAGCCGTCGCGTCGGCCGAGGTGGTGTCACGCGATTGGCGTGGATCGCTCATCGAATCGATTGTTTTGAGATTCAAAGTAAGGTGATTTACGGTCGATGCGAGACGTTACGAACGTTGAAACAATAACAGCGGGCTCTACGCGCCGCTGACTTGACGTAAAAACCAAGTGTCGCGCGGTGTTTATCCGTGTCTCGCGTCGACCGGTAAACTTCTTACTTTGAATCTCGAACAAAACAAATTTTCAACTTTCTTTCGGTTTCTTTTCAACAATGAATTCTAAGATTTGTATTCAGCTCGGAAGGTTACAAAGTCAGATACACGTGGCTGTCTTTTTGCATTGTGAATACTTGAATAGAACAAAAATAGAAATCTTGTATGAAACAAAGGCACACTATAGAAAAACGAATTCACAAAATGATAATGCATTCAAAAAAATATTTCAGTTTATAAACACATTTTCCCAGTACATTAGAATACAAGAATATTGATTACTACGAAACTATTATACAATAATTTATACAATTATTGCTTTCAGATGCCAGAAAAAACAAAAACCATTGACCGTGGGGTAGCCACACTGGCACTGTCACCGCGATCGCGATGGCGGTCGCCGCAGCGATCGCCATCGGACCGACGATCGCAGTCACACCGGCGATCACGGTCGCACCGACGATCGCGGTCGCAACGGAGAACGCCGCACAGTGGGAAAAAGTGACTTGCCTCGCTTCAAAAAGAAATAACTTTCGATAGAAATGAGGTAGAGCGATGAATTTTTTTTAAATTAAAGCTGAAACTTTGCAGAATATGGGAAAAATAGGGAGATTACGTTACGAACGGTTTTTAATCTTGAGAAAGTTCGTTAAACTTTCACAATTTCCAGAAAATGTGGTTTCTGCGTTACCACGGGCAGAAAACATTTTTTAAATTTTTGCTATATATCATTTCCCGTAGATTTTTTCACGCTGATTTCAAATCTGGTCTCAAAATTTGTGTACGACCTCTGGTTTTTTCAAGAAATCGATTTTTGTGACAAGAAATTAATGAAATCATGTTTTCGTTAAAATGATTTTATAACACACTAATTTGAACATATGTACATCGTATTCTCATATATACAACACCATATAAATAATAATAATAAAGTACTTGAATATTTTAAGTTACGAAACACATGAAGCACCTCACATCTCGTCATCACTTGACGTATCGCTGACATTACTACTGGCACTTTCTGCAGGCTCTGTATAGCTGTAATGTATAATAATATGAATTAGATATATATTGTTCATAATTATACTCTTATTTATAGAAGAAGGTGAGTACTTAATCTTTTTAACTTACATATTTTCATCGACGAAGTTTCTAACTTCTGGTGCAACTTGATTTCTTCGATATATATTATTCTTTACAATAATTTTTCTTTCTTCAAATTGCTCTGAAATCGATAAACAAGTTTAGTTTCATATCATTTCTATTTTCTGCATCAATATTCTTTTTCTTAAGAATAATTGTATATGCCAAGCTTGGTGTTCGAGTAGACCAAGTGTTACAAGGGCGTGGCACAACAAACACTGGCAATGTCGCTAGAAGATGCTTCGAAAAACCAGCAATATTTGCAGAAGCTCTGGAAATTGATATTCAATTTGTAAAAAATATTGCGACAATATTGTTAGTGTTTAAGTGTAAGAAGCCTTTAAAAATAAGAGAGCTTGAACAGTTCTGTTGGCAGACGTATTGTCTCCACTATACACTATTTCCATGGGCTCGAATGAGCCCAACGTTACATAAATTATTAAAACATGGTTGCGAAATAGCACCGCACTTTCTATTGCCAATAGCGTACTATTCAGAGGATGCGAACGAGTCATGGCATAAGCTTTATAGGAAGAATATGATTCTTCATTCCAGACAAAATAGTGGAAAAAACAGATTGTTAGACGTTTTTAATCGAGCAGTACAGTTAACCGATCCTAAAATATCACTGATCTTAATAAAAGATCGATTACGATTCTATCGAAGAAATCAAGTTGCACCAGAAGTTAGAAACTTCGTCGATGAAAATATGTAAGTTAAAAAGATTAAGTACTCACCTTCTTCTATAAATAAGAGTATAATTATGAACAATATATATCTAATTCATATTATTATACATTACAGCTACACAGAGCCTGCAGAAAGTGCCAGTAGTAATGTCAGCGATACGTCAAGTGATGACGAGATGTGAGGTGCTTCATGTGTTTCGTAACTTAAAACATTCAAGTACTTTATTATTATTATTTATATGGTGTTGTATATATGAGAATACGATGTACATATGTTCAAATTAGTGTGTTATAAAATCATTTTAACGAAAACATGATTTCATTAATTTCTTGTCACAAAAATCGATTTCTTGAAAAAACCAGAGGTCGTAGACAAATTTTGAGACCAGATTTGAAATCAGCGTGAAAAAATCTACGGGAAATGATATATAGCAAAAATTTAAAAAATGTTTTCTGCCCGTGGTAACGCAGAAACCACATTTTCTGGAAATTGTGAAAGTTTAACGAACTTTCTCAAGGTTAAAAACCGTTCGTAACGTAATCTCCCTATTTTTCCCATATTCTGCAAAGTTTCAGCTTTAATTTAAAAAAAATTCATCGCTCTACCTCATTTCTATCGAAAGTTATTAGGCGAGGCAAGTCACTTTTTCCCACTGTGCGCCGTCGCGATCGTCATCACGACTGGCGACCGCGGGGTCGCCAAGACGAAACAGGGAGAGGGAGACGTTGGAGATCGTGAGGAGGGAATTGCAGAGAGTATGTACTTATATACATATATAAAATTTTGTAAATTTTCAATTTCTAAAACCTTTAAAAAACATTTAATTTTCGTTTTTGTATTACAGCTCCGTAAACTCAAAAGGAAGGTGAAAATGATGCGCTACGGGTAGAGGGGAGGAGGAAGAGGAAGGGGCGGTGGTGGAGGAAGAAGAGGAAGAGGAGGAGGAGGAGGAGGAGGAGAAACATGAAGAGGAGGAAATATTTACATTTTTAAAAATTAGTTTACACACACACACATATTTTATTATTAATAAAATAGTTTTATTATAATTGTGTAAATATGTTTTTTCTGTTTCACGTTCCACACGTTATTATTAATAAAATAGTTTTATTATAAATGTGTAAATATGGTTTTTATGTTTCACGTTCCACACCCTTGCAATCCTGGAAATGCGAGTCTTATAATTAGACTGCGGATCTTTATGCAAAATAAAAATTTTCTACATTGATTGCAAGAACTAGATAATTAATTAATTGAATTTTTTAAATTTCTTATTTATAAAGTTTCATCTACTCGATTTTCCTATAAATGCATAAAGATCCGCAGTCTACTTATAATATATACACCCTCTGTCCCATAATAATAGTATTAGCAGTTGATGAATTTAATTTGTTCTCTCAAAGACCTTTTTTGGAAAAAGTTCCCCGCAAGGAGAGACGAGGATCTCTCTATCCTTCTGCTACTTCAATCGTAGGTCAGTTACGCTCAGAGAAGAAGCCCCAGAGATACCCCCACTTGCCCGCCCGCGCGTCTCGCTCCCCGTGGCGGCGAATCTCGTGCTCGGAGCATTATGGCCGCTAAGGGGAGCGAAACGCGCGGGCGGGACGTCGAAAAGCGCGTAGCGAAGCAGCCATCTTGAAATACGAATTGTTCAGTATTATAACGATGAACTCTATCCAATTTCCTGAAGCGAGGAAGCAATATTTTTGGATGCTCTTTGCGTTGAAATGTTCTCCGTGTTATTTCGGATCGTAGTAAAGAGCACTTGTTTGCAATTTGTCTCTTGAAACTTTATAAACAATAATAGTGTACGTTTTTATAGAAGAAAATTTTTTCAGTACACTTTTTCTAAAAAGGGCTCTGTACTACGATCCGAAATAACACGGAGAACATTTCAACGCAAAGAGCATCCAAAAATATTGCTTTTCCGCTTCAGGAAATGGGATAGCGTCTATCGAAAATTCAAACTGCTCGGTTACTCTCTGACTTTGTCTCTCCGGCGAGCGACATATCTCCCTCTCCGTTGCAGCCTTGCAAATGAGACAAGTACACATCTCTCTGCCCTTGTCCTACTTCATCCGTAGTTCACCTCTACGCCGATAGATTGATAGAGGCAGCACTTTTCAGCACCTGTAGTAGTAGATGGCGCTAGTTTGGGTCCCACGCAACCTTCAGTAACGCACATTAGTCCTTCTAACTAGGCGCCATCTCGTCTAAACTGGCTAAACTAAAATTGGCTCTAGCTTGCTCTGAATGAATGTAATATGGGGAAATTCTGCTGATGTGAATTGCAATCACGGGAATACGTTTGTTGTCCTTATTTGAGCATATTTTGAGCTGCACAAAGGTTCATTTGATAGAGGAAGGATTATCACACCCGGGGCTGGTCATCACAGCAGTCATAAAAGTCTTTAGTGTCAGAAAAATACATTGGAATCTGCGGGTATTTTTTCTCGATTTTTCCTCTACTTTGGACACTCATATTATTATATATAAGCATAATCTCGTTAGCGTCATGACCAGCCCCGGATGCGTTGAACCTTCCTCTTTAGATTGAGCCCTCACCCAGCCCAAAATTTGCTCAAATAACGACAACAAACGCAATCCCGCAAACCCTTGTTTCTACCAAAAATCTAGTAAAATTCTTGTAAGTTTCTAGTTAGATTCGTAGGTATCCTACCCCCTTAAAAGACCATAGCAACACAAACGACTGCGGAAATAGGAACATCCCAAACAGGAATAGGGTCCTTCAAGATCTCGAACGGTAATACATGGACGAGGAGACAGGGCTCCCCTGTATTTCAGATCTTAAGGACCAAAGCAACACAACCAACTGCGGAAATAGAAACATCGCAAACAGAAACAATAAGACCTTTAAGATCTCGAACGATAATACATGGATGAGGAGACAGGGCTCCCCTGTATTTCAGATCTTAAGAACCAAAGCAACACAAACAACTACGGAAATAGAAATATCCCAAACAAGAACAATAAAGTCTTTAAGATCTCGAACGGTAATACATGGATGAGGAGACAGGGCTCCCCTTTATTTCAGATCTTAAAAGACCAAAGCAACTCGAACAAACAAAGAAATAGGTCACAAATAGGAAACAATAAAATGGAAAGAATAATAAATTGAAATAATAAATTGGAAATAACAAATTGGAAATAGTAAATAATAAAGTGGAAATAATAAATTGGAATAACAATGATAGGAAGTAAACAAAGGGGGGCCCAAAAAGGTCCCCCAAGAGAAACAAACTCAAACAAGGGAGACAAACCCGAGAATGGGGTAAGCCGAGGAAGCTGGTCACGTCGAACAAACGAGGAAATAGATCACAAATGGAAAACAAAATACCCAAACAAAGAATACAACAGGGTCTCTGAGATCTGACGGTAATACACGGATGAGGAGACAGGGCTCCCCTGTATTCTAGATCTCACAGCACCAAAGTAACTCTAACAAATAAAGCAATTTAACTCTAACTGTTCGAGACTGGCGCGCTTGGGCGCCATGTTGCCTCAGAGGCACCGTGCGATCTCGTAGAGCAGACGACGCGAGCTGGTCTAATCGCGAGTCAGCTAGCGGCGAGCGGATATTACGTGGCATGCGATCGCTCACGCAATTGGGACGGTCCTTCTCTCGATCCTTCTGGAATATTCACGAACGCTATTCCGGAAGCATGACGCGTGACGAACGTTCCAGAAGGACCAGGACAATAAAAGAGGGAGACAACGGTCGTCAGCTGCTCTTTCGAACGCTCTATTGACACGATCAGCTGTCTTACGTCACGCGAAAGTAAACCAGCGAGTTCTTTTGTTCATCATTTTATTTCAACTTCTCACATACATTTCTTATACAGTTGTTCATTTTTCACCAACGAATTTGTACCTTTGACAGAGTAAATACAGTTATTTCTTTGCACAAATCCGGATACTTAACCATTCACTTTTCCTTAGTCATTTCTGTTCGAATTCAACCGTTTCACATATCCATCCGTTCAATCGACTTCACTCCTTCCTCATCCAGCGATCCAGTCTCGCACTCATTCACTCATCCTACACTCCTCATTCACTCCTAGCTGCATTCCTCGCACACTAACAAACAAGGCAATTCATTTAAAAATGGAAATTTATAACAAAGAAATAACAACAACAGGTAAACAATGGGGGGACCCAAAAGGTCCCCCAAAAGCAACAAACTTAAACAAGGAAGACAAACCTGAGAATGGGGCAAACCGAGGAAAAAATTTTTTTTTATCATTTCAATGTCGCTCTCTACCTTACCTACCGACTTTCTACTTTATGTTCCTGCTGTGCGCATGCGTACTGACGATGCGACAGTTCGTCAACTGCTTTTAGAGTCGTATAGTTTTATAATGAATCATTTAAATTTGTTTTATATTATTAAAAAAATGAATGATTTCAATTCAGCACTAGAATGGGTGCGGGAACTTGGATTAATTCCTACGGAAAAATATTGTCGAAAACATAAAAATAAAATGATGTATGTTGAAGCAAGAGGAAATCTAGGTACCTTTCGATGCTATATACGCGAGGAGGAGAAACCTCTCTAAAAAGTCCTTAACCCCAAGTTTCTCTCGCGGCGAGGGGGTCACCTCCGGAGTAAGCGCCGGAGGTGGGCAGGGCTAGTGAACCTGGCCTTTAGCGGGCACCTCTGCGGCACCGGCCCGCACCGCAGAGTATGGGCTTCCCCAGGCAAGGCGGCTCTGCCTGGGGTGACGTTGGTTCCGACCACGCTCGTGGGACTCTCATGGATTTTGCAAAAATGTTTGGGAATATTAGGGGGGGTAAAGCAGGCGCGAGTGGGCGCGGGAGAGGGAAGGCGGGCTCGGCGAAGCCGAGTGAGGTGGGGGCTGGATACCCGGTTGGGGGCAGCACTCCACCGGTGATCGGGTCGTCGGGGACGGCCTGGCATCACGGGGGTGGGAGTAAGGGAGGGGGCGTCGCCCCGCCTGACCCCTGGCGAAGTTTTGGCGGGGGGGATCTCGACTGCGTCGGGTCTGTCCACGCCTGGTGGAAGTCCGGGAGGAGGCTGCTCGCAGTCGCTGTCTTCGTCGCTGTTGCGGGACTGGTCGCCGGTGTCGTCGAGGGTTCCGCCCGCGGGAGCCGGGGGGGCTGGGGATCTGTGGGGCACCGGATGGGAAACCAGTTCCATCGCCACGGTGTCCTCCGAGCGTTCAACGCGCGTGGGGGGGAAGCGATCGGGGGGCCCTATAGGGGCGGTGTCAGTGTCGGGGGTGGGGACGAGTACCGCCGCCTCCGCCTGATCCTCCGGGGATTTTCCTCTCGGGGAAATCTCGAGAGGCTTTGAGGGCCACGGAGGAATTGAGGGCGCGGTTCATGTCCGCGGACATGTACGAGATCGTGGAGCCATTAGGAACGCTGCTATAGCAGTGGACAGGGTCTCCACGATCTCGAAGAACCTGAAGGGGACCCTCGTGAGGGACCTTCGGGTAGCGGCGAGGGTGGTTAGGGCCGGCACTTCGGAGCTGGCCAACAGGGTGGAGTTGGCGGCTGGCCCGCCGGAGGGGCTCGCGGAGAACGAGCTCGAGGAGGCGCAAGCCGTCGCCCGGACATGGGAGGTACGGTACCAGCAGGTAGTCCGGGAGAGGGACGTCCTCCTCGAGATGCGGGTAGGGCCGCCGCCGGCTAAGCTGGCTAGGGCGGGAGGGGATACGACGCCACCTCCAGAAGGGAAGATCGGAGGAAATGGAGGGGGGTCCCGGCCAAAGTACTCGCCCGAGGAGCTGGAGGCCATGGGACTCGGGCCTACCCCGGACAGGAAGGAAGGGACGCCGAATCGCCGGTCGCGTCCCCTGGCGCGATTCGGCGCGGGGGACTCGGCCAAAGTGGTGTCCCGGCGGAGCAAGCGGACGGCCAAAGTGGCCGAAGCGCAGCATCCTCCGGGCCCCCCTGCGGTTGCCGGTGCTCCCAAGGAATAGCCCCACCTAAGGGGCAAGTGGAAGATCCCCCTCCCAGCGGGAGGAAGACGCCTCGGTTGCCGAGGCTGCCGAGAACGGCTGCGGTCGTGATGACCGTGCCGCAGGGGTGCAAGGCCACCTATGCCTCCGCGATGGAAAAGGTCACGTTGTCGTTCTCCTTGGAGGAGGTCGGCGTGACCGAGGGGCTCTCCTACGCCCGAGCCCGAACCGGTGCCCTCATGTTGAGGATCTCCGGAGAGGGTGGTCGGGCGAAGGCGGCCGCCATGGCGGGGCGCATGAGGACGGCGCTCGGGGAATCGGGGGTGACGGTGAGCACTCCCACCCGAACGGCCGAGGTTCGGCTACGGGGGTTGGATGTCTGTTCAACTCCCGAGACGATCCGAGACGCCCTCGCTGCTGCGGCTAGCTGCGGCAGCGGGGAGGTTCGGGTGGGGGTCGTGCACCGACCACCCACAGCGGGGAATAATGGGCCCTGCACGTGCTGGGTCCGGCTGCCGCTGGCGGCGGTGAGGAAGCTGGCCGGGGTAGGCCGCGTAAGAGTGGGGTGGACCTCTGCGAGAGTGGAGGTGCTGGAGCAGCGTCCGCTCCAGTGCTTCCGTTGCCTCCGCAGGGGTCACACGTGGGCGCAGTGCACCCACACAGGTGAGGCGAGCCGGATCGACCGGTGTTATCGATGTGGGGAGGTTGGCCATTGGGCGGCGAAATGTAACGCCGCCCCCAAGTGCCCGCTTTGTAGCGACCTGGGTTTGCCCGCCGGACACCGGTCCGGCACCAAGGCCTGTCCCTCCTTTCAGACTGTGGTCAAACCCGGGCGGAAGGGAGGGCCGGGCGGGGGAAAGGCGGCCGTGACGGATGCGGTCCCTCTGGTCGATCCGCCTCGCCCGCCCGACGGGGGGCCGATGGTGGTTGGGGGGAATAGGAGGCTCCGACCCTCGGGTGGGACCCCTATTTAGGGGATGGACCTCTTCCCACGACTGGGGACGCTCCCAGTCGCCGGAAGGGGGGTGAGACGCATGGGTACCGGTACCCACGGGAGGGGAGACTGGTTCCGGGGATGCGCGTAATGCATCCCTCCTAGGGACCTAGTCTCATCGCGTACGGTGACCTCCCTCCTCGCTCACGAGGTCGGTGGCCGCCGGGGTCGCGGGGGGAGGGGGGTTTCGAGCCGAAACTCGGACTCCCCAACGAGCGATCCACCGGGAAGGGGGATGGGCACGCCTGGTCGTCGGCTGCCTATCCGAGTTTAAGGGGGGTTTTGCTTTATGGGAGGTCTATGTAGAAAGACAGCGGGGGCCCAGTTGAGTACTCGGTGATCCTGGGTGCCCGCACCTAATGTCTAGGAACGGCTATTGGGATTTTAGTCGAGGTGGCTCCGACATTGGCCATCCTTATCTTCGGCGATAGGGATGGTTATCCATAAGGGATTTCCCCAATTAAAAAAAAACAAAAAAAAGGTTAGGTTAGGTTGAGAGCGAATGGAGTCCTAGGCTGTGTGGCGCCAACAGTGGTGGCTCCGATCCACTGTTGGTCCGTTCTCTCTATTCGAGGGATGTCACAGAGCTGAATCCTCTCGCCCCACCTCCTCGTGGTGGACCCTGGGGCACACTTCGGTGTGTGCTAACGGGGCGAGGAGTGCACGGGAGGGCGCTCCCTCTGAGTTTGTACTGCGCCTTCTGCGCGAGAGGCAGCGTCCTTCTGTGCTCCTTGTGTCTCGGGCAACAAGATGCTTGCCCGGGACCCTATACCGTGTCCGTGGTCATGTTTTACGGGGGGGGGGGTGTCCCACTTGGACTCCGACCGATTGGACGCGTTCCTTTTGGACTCCGTGCCGATTCGACTCGTGCCGTTTGGACGCGTGCCGATTGAACTCGTACCGTTTGGACGCCGTGGCGGTTGGATTCGTGACGTTTGGACGCCGGGAATTTTATAATCGTTGGACGCCGCGAATTTTATAATCATTGCTTTTCGAAGTCTATATATGGTGATATTTTACTGTGAAATATATGGTTAAATATGATTTGGAATCTATTAAATTTGGATCAGAATTTAAATTTTTATGTGGTTTTTCATGTGTTTCTTGTGTGTGAGGATATAACGTGTTTTTACAAAGGAGAATAACTAATAAGAAATCTTCCGTGCCGTTGTAAAAAAAAATATAAAAAATGGTGTTTGATTGTGAATATCATAATACAAATTTACATAAATATTAATTTTGTGCAAATAAGAAACAACTGTATAAAGTATCGTTTGACAGATATAGGTTAGAGTGAGGAATAGCTGGACGCTAATTATTAAGACAGTGGAAGAAAATTCCACCAGATATTGGATGAAATAATGCACAAGACACAGTAATTTTGCCTTGTAATACATGTGTGCACGCATTAGAACCATTATGGATTTCAGCAGTACGACATGACATGGTACCTATACAGGGTGTCCCAAAATTCCTTCAACAGCCGAAAATGAGAGGTTCCTGAGATCATTTGAAGCAACATTTTCCTTTGCAAAAATGTTATCAGCGGCTTTGTTTAGGAGTTATTAACGAAAAACGCGGACGAATCAGAGTGCGAACTAGACGCGAGTTGACATTGTCGGCCCGGGGCGCCAACTATCTATTGGCTGACTGTGCCAACTCGCGTCTAGGTCGCGCTCTGATTGGTCCGTGTTTTTCGTTAATAATGTGGTGTACGAAGCAGAAATATTAGCTGAACTATTTTCATTTGAACACAGTCACGTCCTGATTATTGCAAGCAATTGTGTTAACGGTGAGTAACATGTAAATTGTGATCTTGAGAAGTATTATATTCTCAGATAAAAAGCATTATAATTTAATTTTATACGTTGCGGATATGATCGTGCTTTATGCAATTTGTTTTAAAACAGTTTATCAGCGAGTAATGTCACGGCAGCTTTTAGAATGATAAATGTAAACAGAGATTGAATTTCCCCAATTGGATGTAATTGCTTTTTTATAGACACATAATCATTTTTCTTATTCATTTTAACTACATAATATACAGTGATAAGTAAATCTTGTGGTTGAGCTATAATTCATGTATTTTAAATTGCCATAACTGCTGTGGAATTTGTCCATTTCAAAGACTGAATTAAGTAAAGGAAAGATTAAGTAATCAGTGCTGCGTAGAATTCAATTATACTTGAAAAATTATAACACGTGTTTAGATACATACATAAGATTCTATAATAATAAAAAGTGCGAATATAGTAAACTCGACTCTAAATAGTTCTGTTTTTATTTCATTTTGTGTTTTGTAAAGGTTTTTTAGTGATAAGTACTTGTTTATAAAGTAAACAATCTGTATCATGGAATTTGAATGTAATGTAAACATCGCTCTCTGCAAGTTGGACATACGTGGAATTGCGGCCAAGTTTTAATAATTTCGTGTTATGTGCGTTTGATATGAAGCGTCAATATTTGACGTGTTGAAATGGATGGTTTTTAGAGTGTGTAATAAATTTTAGGTTATATTGCTTTTACTCGTAATATGATTTCGTTAATGTCTGTGTTAAAATATAAATGTTTATGAAAGAAGAGTACAATAATTAAATGCAAATCTAATTCATCCGACGGAATGCATACATTATTCAATTTTTGAAATTAATCTGATTGTGAATTAAAATAGTGACAACGAAGAGCGAAGTACTGCAAAATTATACAGATGTGTAGAATTACTTTCACGGCTCCTGAATAATTCTGTGTAAAAATGATAATTTAGATAAGTTGTGACGTTGCAAAAACATGCAACGTCCCTTCTCCGTTAATTTCGGTCACATGAATGACATAAGATGGACCGGACCGCCCTCTCACGAGACACGACAAAATACCGCAGGATTTGAGAGCGCTCCCCGAGGAGATTCCGTAATTATCGACGACTATTATTGACATCTGTCGTACGCGCTGAGAACGGCAAGTTACAGGGCCGTATCACGAAGCGTCAAGGGTACCCCGACCATCCTGAATTTTCCTTGAAGAACAGCGTTGCACAGGACGAGCCCACAGAGAACAAGAGGCCAATCTTGTGAAAGCCCCGGGCATAGGCGAGGATCAATGAGAACGAAAGCACACGGACCATCGGTCCGGAGACGTCGAAGGTTCAGGAGCAGAACGAACATCTCGTCGCTACGACATTTTCGGGGACCAGACGCCGCCTCACCCCGATTAGCTCCTGCGCGGGTGGTGCGATCGTGAACAACGATAACCGAGCCGAGACCGGTCAGAGAATGACCGGGATTATTTTGCGTTAGAGCCTGATCCTAAAGGACCTCCGTAGGGACGATCCTGGCAACGAGAAGTCGCGCGCTAGGCACGCGCCAATCAAGGAAATTCGGCTACGAGTTGAGTGGGGGAACAAGGATCGAACCGTCGCGTAACCGAAAATCGATGGATCACTGTCGCACTGGCTTCCGTAGCGAGACCTCGTGTTCAACCGCCGCCAGTAGAACAGACGTAGTTTCCGTGCGAATCTATCGCAGCTCGATTACCGTAAGGAGTCGTGATCGTGAGAGTTTTCCGTACGGGATTCAGGCGTCCGCGAGCTGAGCAGCCTGTAAGGACCGCTTCCCGGAAGCAGCTACAACCAGCTTCTAATACGAGAAACGATATCGAAAGCGAAACGGTAAGTCGACCAGTGATCCATTCGGTATTCCCTTGCGAGGTGGCTCGACCTTTCTCGTGCGAGGACGAACGCTTCTAGTTCCGTCCTCGGAATTTCGTGCGTGCCGAGACGCAGGGCGTCTCGGGCGAAAATCTCGTGTCATTTCCGTCGGCACTATGAGAGTCGAAATCAAAAGAGGTTTTCCCGACGGTTGCGAATACGGAAGTTTCCTCAGAGGAGTCGCGTTCCGAGAGAATAATCTCCTTCGTCTCAAATCCTGTGTTGCAGCGAGTATCGACGAGAAATTCCCGGTGTTCGAACGCGTAAACAATACCGCGCGCTTCGCGTCGAATAACGTGCGGAGGTCATCGCGACGGTCATCTCACGCGCCGTTCATCTGCGGATCACACGTTCCCGTCGGCCGAGATTCTGTGAATCGTCATTATCCGACAGTATCGTGCGAGCGAGATTTTACACGACAACCGCGCTGCGAATTTCCATCTATCGCCAAAGTGTATGAAGAGCGCGGGCTCTCGGGTCGCGGCCTCGTGGCCGTCCTTTGTAAGAAAATTGACTGATTAAACATCTCGAGCCTACATTGTTGTCGATAAATCAAATCCCGTGAGATCCGCCCTGCCGAGAGGGCTGTCCTAGTCTTCCCCGTGTCCAAATCATCTGGCCCTTTCGCGTCTTTGTCTTTCATCCGCGTGTCTCGAAGGTTCGACTCTCGAGCTCGGCTTCACCGAGCCCGAGGATCGAATTACGTCTCGTGTGGCATCCTCGCGGTGCCTGGCGCCCGAATAGCATTTCGTACGGAAAATAATCGAGCCTTCAATTCTCGCTTGTCTCGGGCGGGCCGCGCGTACTCGGCTAACCGCGGCCCGGTCTCTGTACCAGTAAAGCCCGAAGTTGGCCATTTTCTCGAGCCATACAGCGCGACGAAAAGGGACAACGTGACAGTATATAGGCATTTAAAACAAAATTCATAGCTTCTGAGCTAATACTTACTGAACTGAACAACTCCAGTATTTTAAAAAAATACATATATTCATATATAGTGATCTCGATTTTCTACTGGATAGAAAATTTTTCATTAGTTTTTTCAATTTACATTTTATTCTCATTTGATTACTGACTAATTTTTCTGTGAAACTTTTTATATGTATTTTGTCACGTTAACCTTTTTCTGACGAGCGGGATGACTCGCAGAAACCGGTCAACTCCGGGCCTTGCAGGCACTGAGACCAGGACGCGTGCAAGCCGAGTACACGCGGTCCGCCCGGGACTAAACGAGGCTCGAAGATCCGATAATTCTCTCCTCAGCGCGAAATGTTCGGGCGCCAGGCACCTCGAGGATGCCACACGAAACACGGTACTAGACTCGAAACTCGGAGAAGCCGAGGCCGGGAGTCGAATCTTTGAGATACGCGGATCGGAAACTACGACGCGACTTGGCCAGTTGGTTCGGACACGGGAAAACGAGGACGGCCCTCTCGGTACGACGGATCTCACAGGGAGAGAAGAATTCGACAAAGAGATGGTCTCGAGCTGTTTATTGCAGCGGTCAAAGTTTCACAAAATGAAGCGGCCACGTGGCCGCGACCCGAGAACCCGCGCTCTTCATACAATCAAGCGAGAAGATGCTCGTTCGCAGCGCGGTTGTCGTACAGTTTTCGCTCGCGACGATATCGCTGGAATTTATCGCCGTTTCCTTCGCAACGCGACTTCGGAAAAGCGAGGCGCAGATGATCGGCGAACTGCGAGACTGCCGCGAAGACTTCCGCACGTTATTCGCTATGACGCGTACGCTGACGGTTACGCGTTTGAACGTCGACGAGAACGCTACGATGGTCGGCGAGAAGCACAGGATTCGAGATCACACGAAACTAACGCACAGATTGCTCCCACGAAACGCGACTCCTCTGAGGACACTCCTACGCACGCAATTCACAACGGAAAACTCTCTCGAAATTACTCGAAAACTCAAAGCACTCCCGAAACGAGTACGAGCGAATTATCGAGGACGGAACGGGAAGCGTTTGCCCTCGCGCGACGAAGGTCGAGCCGCCGGACTACGAAACATCGAAAAGATCACAAGTGCGACTTACCGTTTCTCGTGGCCTTTGCTCGCTCTTAGACCGAAAATGCTCTCGATAGAGCGTGGCTCAGCTGAAACGCAAGTGAACTTCGTCCTTAGCGCCACGAGAACCCCTAACAGGCACCTTCTAGTGTCCCGACGCAAATTACAACGGTTCGCAACGCGAATTTAACGGCGGACACGTGAAACGTCAACGAGAGCCAGCGCGACAGTGATCTATCGATTTTCGGCCGCCTAGCGGATCGAACGTGGTTCCCCCCACTCGACCATTTCTCCGAATTCCCGATGGCGGTTTTTCCGCACAAACGCTAGGCGTCAGGAGCGTACCCTATAGCGTCCTAGGGCCCCGGACAATCTCGCAATATCCTAGGGAGCTTCTTGCTCTCTAGGCGGGCGGAGGCGCTGCCTCCCTTGGATGCGAGGGCACCGACCCCGGGAAGGGCTCTCTTCAGAGGGGCGAGGCGTCGCGAGAGTTGTTTGATCGTCTTCTTCGACGGGATGACATGTAGAGCCGTTGTCCCTACGACGCCTCCGGTTGGTTCGCCGGGTGCTCTCGCTCCAGTGTCATTGGGACTGGACCAGTCCACTTTTCGAAATCATTTCTCGAAACGGCCATTTGCTTTCGGTCGGGCGCTTCCTGAGCTGCGGGATGCTGTTTCGCTCCCGTGAAGATTCGGACGGTCGGTGGTTCCTTCGGCGCGTCCCATATACGGCTCTGAAACTTGCCGTTCTCGGCACGCGCGACAGATGTCATTAAAGATCCTCGATAATGTCGGAATCTCTCAGAGGAGCGCTCTCGAATCCTGTATTTGCGATTGCGTGTCCCGTTAGAGGGCGGTCCGGTCCTTTATCGCTCACGAAATGTCTCCGAAACAGAAGGAGAAGGGACGTGGCAAAATTGCAACGTCACAATTTATATGTGTATTTGTTATATGTATTTATATATTGTGGATTTTAAATGTATTCAAATCTGATTGAATGCTGCATCTGTGAAAACATGAAAGATACATACAGAATGTACAAGTCTTATTCGTTTACTGTTATTATATGCTCACTTATATTTGAAATGTAGAACGTAAATGACCAATTGTCGTGTAATAGATCTTAACTATCATTTACTCTTTATTAGTGCAAAATTGTATATATTATTTAGATGAAAATGTTCTATTTTCGTGCACGTGAAAGACTTCGGAATAAAAAAATATATATGAATGAAGTAAGTAATAAATAAATAAATGAACGAATTTTAACTTTACACGCGGTCTCTGCAGGCATTTGTTTTGCCGTTCACTTTCGTTTGTTTCAGGTACTTCTGTTCGTTACATCATACATGTTCGTTTGCTCAATATTCAATTCACTTATAAATAGTGGTTTGTATAAGTTATATTGTGTTACTTTGACTGTTACGTGCTGTTTCGGTTTTGATGCTGGATCGTATCCCAAAATGGGGGATTGCTTTTCGAGGATGCGGAAACGAACTATCGCAAACAGCGTGCGAGTGAACACGTGGTGTCGTTATTGGATTTGCAAACTCGCGCACTTGGGTTACACGATTCAATGTACTTTATTGAATTCTGCACGACGACAAATGACTTTCTTTAACACCGGTGGGTAACAGTACCCGAATACGTCGATGGTGAGAATAATTTTCAGAAATGCGTGGCTCAATGGCGGTAGAACAATTGAGATCCATGCGATGGCGATCAGCACGAGAACGAAGTGAGAGCAAGATGAGCTCGCAACGTACAGACATTCGTTTAACTTAGGTACAAAAAGGGGGTTATAACCTGCCGAATCATTGGGTCGCGTAGGTTTGTCGCACGGTAATCCGCGAATTGCGATGTTGTTTACATTAGCTGGTTGAGCGAGCCGCGGTATACACGCGCGTCGACATATACGCAAATCGGCGCGAAGTTCAATTCTGAACACGTGCTGTTTTAAAAATGGAAAAAATTTCCGGAAAGTCGGTCGGTAGCTTTATTTACGTATATAATGATTATACGTATAACAAAGACAATCGCACCAACAATATTTTTCGCTGTAATACACTCCGTACTACGGGGTGTCGCGAGGCAATAATGGACGTCGGTGATGGTTGTATTAAATTGTTACACAATCATAATCATTCGAAACTATCGCATAGGATCGATCAACAGAAAATGAAGCACGAAATGCTTTGTCGAGAAACGGCGTTTCCATTAAAGCAAATATTCGACGATGTTTGTAGAAAGTAAGTATTAGTTTCTATTATCTATAAAAAAGTGTACACTGTGAAATATAGTTTTTAAATTATATATGTGTATATAAATTGTGTATTATGTAATTTATTTTTTTTATTAAAGATATCGTGACGCTGCATCTGTGCTTTCATATAATAGTGTGAAAGCCACACTTCTTCGTGAGAGACGGAAAAGTTGCCCTCCCATTCCACCATGTTTAGCTGCTTTATATGAATATTTAAGAACCTCTTCTTTTATGGAAAATATATATAAAGTAATGATAAGAGATGTAGATGGTAAAGTAGCAATCTTATTTTCCCCTGAATGCTGTTGCAGACCCTTAATACCTCCCCTGATAGCCAAATGCTCGCCAGTGGTCGGCACCTATGGTCATAGTCGTAATCGCACGTGCCCGGCACCTCGAACGAATGGGTGGAGGCCACGTGGAAGGCACCTCCTGCAAGCCACTCTATCCTGGATTCCGCTTTTCCGCAAGATGGCAGTACGGTCGCACTGATAAATGCGGCGAATGCCGCTATACAGGGCAGCGCCGTCGGTAAGGGCGGATCGCACTAATGTGGCAGATGTCGGTAAAGTAAATTTCTATTCTACAAATATGTAGCAGTTTTCCTTTTTACCGACAATACCGATTTTTGAATGAATATTCAGTCGCATGCAAGGAGGGGAAACTATTATCTATATTATATTTCCTAGACTGCGGATCTTTCTGCAAAATAAAAATTCTCTGCATCGATTGCAAGAGATGGAAGCTAAGATTAAAATGTCCCCATGCAAAAAAAAACAAAGTGTCGTATATAAGGGTAAAGAAAATTTATATTTTTTTTATAGCTACATTTATTTTAATGCTAGAACATTGATTACACGCGAGTCACATTCCATTTCATCTACACAGAAACGCAACAAAACTAAGGGACAATATGGCACAAGGAATAATAAATATTATAAGTTCTTATTTATTAATACAGTAATCGCTCCTTCGTTGTCCTGAATCGTGGGCACGATCGTTGTCCAGTGCCTACCCATTCCACTGCCTGTCAACGCCGTGTCGCTCCGCAGGGCGGCGACGATTGATGTCGGCTCGGGTATATCGGTGTGAACACCACGTCATTGACTCGAGGAAACCAAATTTTCAAACTTCTTAATTTTCATTATTTCTTTATGGGACTTTCACTAACTTATTTCTGGCATTTCTCTGATTAAAATGACACCAAACACGATATAGTTTCAACTGTATTTAGTGGTTTAATCGACGGTCAAAGTTTCGAAGGCAACGAGCAACAGCAACAATGTGGGCCTTTAAACTGTGCCGGCGACGGCGACACGCTTCGATCACCCGATCCGTATCTCATTCTGTCCTTCTCTATGTTCAGCTGTCTATTGAAGTCTCGCTTTGCGGTCGGAGCGATATCTAGACGCAGTCATAAATCAAGAATAGTGTCCGGGCACGCTCGTTGTCCACTCAACCCCCCGGCCTTTGGACAACGAAGGAGCTTTTACTGTACTATGCTTTATTATTGGAAAGGACCAAAAAGTTACAATCTTTACATGAACCTAAATCTATATATTATGATTATTACACGCGTTGTTGACTCTGCTTCCCCAAACTTGTGGCCCATAGCATGTTTTGGCATAGGCGTGATAACTAAAAAATACAAAGAAAATCAGCAATGTACAATAGACGTATACGTACGTAGAATGGCATAAATAGATATACGTACCACAACAGCAAATTAGAGGTCTTCCTCTTCCACGGTTGCCGCAGCTTCCTTCTCCTCCTTCCCTGGACAGCACATTCTATTTTTCCTCGGTAGTGACAAGTCGAGCGCACCGCTATAGCATGCATTGGCGTAGGCGTGATAACTAAAAACATACAAAGAAAATCAGCAATGTACAATATACGTATGCGTACGTAGAATGGCATAACTAGATATACGTACCACAACAGCAAATTAGAGGTCTTCCTCTTCCCCGGTTGCCGCAGCTTCCTTCTCCTCCTTCCCTGGACAGCACATTCTATTTTTCCTCAGATTCCAATAGATTTCCGCATTACCCTGGAGGTACTATTGACAATGCGCTTTTTTTCAGTGGTATCCCCAGTAGGCCTACTCCACTATATCGCTGCATTGCTTCCTGGTTCCGCTGCGATTCAGTCGCAGCAAACGAGCATTCGGAAACATTTTCCCTGACGTTTCCCAGGCTAGCAGAGACTGTTTCAGTGCTCAAAGTGGCCCACTTAAAAATTTCTACATCAGAAGACTTTAATACAATATCATGAAATTGATTTACGATCCGAAACCGTTTAACGCCTGATTGAAAAGTATTTTCATGCGGACAAATAGACGAAATAATGCAGATTCAGCCACCGCGTAAAATACAGCAATTGTCGCGATCATCTATTGAAAGCAATAAATTGACAAATTTAATTTTGCGGTAAGAAACCGCGTCACTACTGTCGCGAAAACGGCATGGAAGCATGGGGAGTGGTGGAAGAATCGCCATCACTCTCTCTGCTACCCTGTCGTTCAAGTTCAGCCAATCTATTGGCGAACTGTCGCAGAGGTAGCCGCGGCTTTCTGAAATATTTTACGAAATAAAAACATGTCGCTTTCGTATACGGGAAAGCAGAAAATGAGTCCAAGGTGCCGAAACGGTTGACGTCTGCCACCAAATGCAGAAGACCATAGACATTATACGAATAGAATGTTTCGCCGTACAGCACTTCGCAAGTCTGAACAAAAGTGTATTAATGCTGCTTTTGCAGACAAGAAATGTTTCTCCTTATAGGAGGGAGAAACCATTATTCTGATGGCACTGTGCAGAAACAAGAAGTGGAAATATACCTCATCATTGAGCACTCCGTATGTGACGACCGGGCCCGTGTACAACAGAAACTGCCAATATTCGGTCGCTTTGTATTTTGAAAAATCTCTGATTGGTTTTGGACGCCTAGCAAATTCAGATGGGCAGTACTCGCGCATTAACTTCATTCTCTCAGAGATTATATTAATTTGTCTAAATGATAATTTGACTCGTTTTGTATAAGAACCACGCATCCAGGCAAATAATAACTTGTTGAATACCAGGGAAAATCATACGATCTCCTGCCCGTTTGCCCTCTACTTTACATTTTGAACATGGCCGGTAAGATGCATGCCCTCGGTGGTTAAGAACGAACGCTCGGGCTGGCGCATCGGCAATGAAGCATCTCAAATCAACAGGGATTTGTCTACCTTGGAAAATAATGGCTCCATTCGACATGATCGAGTCAATGTCGGAAACAAATTTGTCAAGGTAGCTTTCGGCCTAAATAGGCTTATGTCGGCCTCTGTAGATGCCTACTACGATGGGTTTGCTATTTTTCATATTGCTAATTCTAATTTGTATGGGCGAAAGCTGAATTCTGCTGGATTGATCTACACTGCATCCATCCACATGAAAATCTAATTCCAAACGTTCCGGAATCGTTTCAACAGAACTACATAATGATTTTACTATTTTGGACTCTACATCGAAATGAACATATTTGCCCGGTAGCACATCATACGTGACGGCACTTGCGCGTGATGTGCCGAGGAGCGTTCGTACATCCTCAGGTAAACTCGAATGAAAACACGAATGCGTTCGCAATAGTTTTAGTAGGTTGTTTCCGAGTGCGTGCGATACATTATACTTTACAAAGCAAGACGCTAAACGATCGCGGAACGATGATTCTGACGCAGCGCCAACAGAGTTCCGGACTGTGTCGGGCATGTCTGTGAATGTTAGGAATGTCTCTGAATTCTGAATGTTAAGTAATGATGCCGAGTCTTCACGGGAAGGCTCCACCTGAATGTTAAGCAATGATGCCGAGTCTTCACGTGAAGGCTCCACATTGGAATTATTCGCGAATGAAGAGGCGGTGGTGGATATGTCCTGCACAGTGCCATCACTAGCGATGATTGCTGTTTTATTACGCTTCATATTATTTGTCATTTCAGTTAAGATGCTCCGTTTTTGTCTAGGACCTAACCCAGCGCTCGGAATTGTTTAATCGCGAGGAGCTCGAATCGAAGCCTCCGCCTCCTCGACCCGGCCGCGCGTCGACACTCATGTCAATAGGTTTCCGCATTACCATTGAGGTACTATTGCCAATGCGTTTTTTTTATTAGTGGTATCCCCTGTAGGCCTACTCCACTATGTCGCACGATTTAGGCATATTGTCTATACGTACAATAAGATTCACTATTAATACTGCTTAAAAGTCTATCGTCCGAATTCATACGTCCGAAAACAAACGCACTTACTAACACTGATTTTCTACAAAAACTCGTGATCCTTACCTTTCAATAACCAATTCGTGACTGTTCACACTACGTTCCCATTGGGATAAAAGAGGCAAAATGACAAATGACAAACGACTGATTTTTAAAATGAGTTACAATGTAAGCGTCGGCGCGGCAATGCGAACAGCTACGTTCAAACTTCTCGCCGCGCCGTAGATCTTAACAATTTTCCAAGCACGTTTAAACGTTCGCGAACATCCAGATGTCCCGGATGGTATTAAAATTTGAACAATAGAATTAAAAACTATTTTTTAAATTTATCTTATAAATTTATTTTTCTAATTAATTTTCTACTGCTATTGTCCGAAATTATCGTGCGTCATAGTGGAGTAGGCCTACAGGGGATACCACTAACGTAAAAAACGCATTGGCAATAGTATGTACCTCAATGGTAATGCGGAAACCTATTGACATGAGTGTCGTCCTGTTGCGCCACGAATAGCGCCTATAAAATGGTACGCGCCTGAGCAGCTCCGAGCACTATGGCCGCGGCGGGGAGCGAGACGCGCGCCGGGTCGAGGAGGCGGAGGCTTCGATTCGAGCTCCTCGCGATTAAACAATTCCGAGCGCTGACCTAACCAATGGGAAGGTTTTCGCGAAATCGACGTTTTGAAAATTGTGGGAGGCATTTCGACAAAATGAAACCGATTTAGTGTAACAAACACCTACCTTCTATGTAGTACACGTAATACAAGCAAATCACGCAATCACACCGTGCAGCAACGCAGACCGTACTCGCGAGTGTAACCACGGAGCGTATCACGACATTCACGACCAACCTAACCGAACGAGAACTGGGAACTGAACCAGCGGCGGTAATGTCACGTCGCCTGCCGTTCGCCGAAACGAAGGGCAGCCGCACTCGGGAAATTATGGCCGCACGACCGGGCCACGTCTTGGTCGCGCGGGACGTGGTCCTCCCGGGACAAAAGATCTCTCGTCGATTCGGATCGGAATGTAAGAGATTTCGAGTTTACGCGAAATCGGGCGCCAGGCACGAGGTCGTGCCAGTTTTCTGAATAGCTCGCGGGACACTTCTCGATCGTATTCCGAATCGGCGAGGATCTACACGGCCGGAGATGGCCACATGAACGGCCAGGGTTCCGCGTGAGGAAAAGGACGGAGCATTCCCCGCGACGGGAACGTTTCTTAGAGGAAGAATGACGACTCAGAATTTACAGGGCAAATATCTAACGTTTATTGTCACCGTTGCGTTACACAAGCCCCCGGTGGACACCGGCGGTAGTCAACGTATTTGCCGGCGCGTAGGCGATGATTTTCGGCGGATGTTCCGCCGAACGCGCGTAGCCTCGTCGTTCGCGTCGAGCTCGGCAGTCACAGGACTTCGCGTGAGATACAAGCCAAGAAGGCACGATTTCTGCCGAGCTCAGATGAAATACGCGGGCCGATGAATTTCGCCGGTACACGCGCGAGATGTAATGGCGGTCGAACAGAACTGACCGCGTGACGTCGTTCCCCGTGGAACGTCTCGAGGGAAGCCAATTTCCGTAATTTCTTCGTTCGTCACGGACCCTCGCACGGGCTACCGTCGCCCGAACGGCCCACGGCCGGGCGGACCTCTCGAGAGAGCTACTCTCGGTCAACGGAATCGCCGGCGGCACGTGTTCTCGCAAAGTCGCAAAGCCGGAGATTCTACTCACGATATTTCGCCCCCGAACCAACACGAACTGGTCACAATATTCTAATTAATTACCGATAGCCTGACCGGTACTCACCACGGGATTGACGGGATGGCAGCCGATGCAAAAGACTCGGTAATTTGAACGCGGTTATAATCGCACGTGTGCTGACTGTCAATCAAGATGGCCTAGTGACCCAGTTCGAGCCGGCTCGTGAACGCGGAAGCAAGGCGTCCCCCTCTCCCGCGACTATCTCCGCTGAGGCGACGCTCGGACCTATCGCGTGGCTCCTGGCCGCAGGGACGGAGCGATGACATTCGAACCCGGGCGCTCGGTAATTCTTGAATTTACCGGGGCTCGGTCGGTATCGTGAGGTTGGCGGGCAGGAGTGGACTTGAGCCGTCCGGAGTTGCTCTCATGACATTCTCCGGGCGATACGTCGACGAGGGTGAGCAGGTGGTCGTGCTTTCGTTCCGTTAACCTCGTCGGCTTCTCCAGGTTGATGGACTTGGGCTCTGACCAATCCTCGCCGTCTTCCTCGCTAGCGGCCTGCAGCGATAGGTATTCCGGGCGTCCTCGCCTCGGGATCTTGGCCAATCAGTGGCCGGAGACAGACTCTGGTTCTTCTCGGTGTCGTGGTAGCTGAAACTCCATGTCGCGCCCGGCGGCGCGACATTTGAACGCGGTAATTTCGTTCTTTCAAGGCTTCGGACGTCCCAGGGGGAGCGATTGCCTTGACCGCGCTCGCTATGGCTTTGCCAAAATGTGACCCGGTCTTCCGTTAGGGTACGGATTGACGTTGGCAGAGTGTGCCACGTCACAGTAACAGCAGTCTCTCTTCCTCCCCTACTTTTCCCCTTCGACTATCCCATTCCAGCACCATGCGCACACTCCAACGTCCCCCACTAAGATCGTGTAGACAACGGCGCCTAGACAACTAATGGCATAAACAACTGAGATTTCTTTCAAAATTTTTGGTTGCAAAATAGATTTTTAAACGAATCGGAAAACATCAAACTGGCGATTTTATATCAGTCTTCAGTTGACCACAATTCATATTATTACGTTAGTTGTTTCTAATCCTGACTATTAATGTGTATTTTCTTCAAGCCTTTCGGATTATGGAAACATATTTTAAGAAATTGAAAACCTCCAAACATTCGAGGGAAATGCATATTTCACTCCAGTTTAATAAAAATTCAGTACTTAGATATTATTGAAGCAACTGATCATCATTCTTCTATAATTTTTTAGAGATTGCGTAGTCAATAACAAAGCAGCTATTATAGTGGCAAACACTCAATAATTGTTAAGATATTTTTATTAAACTGGTGTCTCTAAAACTTCAATACAAAGTATGCATTTTCTTCGAATGTTTGGAGGTTTTCAATTTCTTAAAACATGTTTCCATAACACTGTCCAACAGCCAAAAGTATTTCGATTCCCACTATGCGATTTGTTGAAATAGACAATTTACATTTCGCGCTCTAGCAATGCTGTGAACGCAGCGCAGTATATACTACGCGAGTCAAGCGAGACAACGCAGTTCTGCGATCGCGTGATCTCGATCGAAGTTAGTCGTCTGTAGCCCACTGAGCGTAACGTGTCTGTTAGAGTCTGCATTGTATCGTGTTGCCACGTGCACTATAAAGATTGTGAGGATTGTTCCTAATTCACGCGAGTACTTATTACAACAATAGGTTATGGGCCCAGTAACCCATGAATGAGGGACAAAACTCTGGAGGGAATTCAAGTGACATTAAAAACATTAAAATTGAGAACTGTGATTTTGTGCCTGAAGTAAGAGGAAAAATGGCTGAGACAAAGTTGTTCCACATTCATCCATTCAATGGAAAGGACTACCAATTGTGGAAAAGGCAGATGGAGATTTTCATGACGGAAAATGGGCTCAAGAAATACGTGGATGGTTCGACGACGAGGCCGACGGCGGCTGCTGAAATAGCGGTATGGGAGAAGAAGGACGCGGAGGCGCAAGCTTTCCTGATGCGTGGTCTGGAGCTTGACCAGCTTCGATACCTGACTGACTGCACGACTGCTGCCAGCATGTGGGGTCGTCTGCGAACAATTCACGCGGAGAAAAACGATCAATCTGTTCAGGTATTGTTAAGCCAATTTATTAATGCCAAAAT
>CAXAAD010000329.1:452500-453960 GCA_963966675.1 Lasioglossum calceatum | reverse complement strand
AAGTACGACGTGTTCATCCCGCACGATGCTGCGCGTTGCTCCGCTGTCCATCGATCATCAAAGCGTTCGGTAGAACGAGAGATCTCTTTCGTCTCTTCCCTCGAAGACTCGAAAAGGTTAGAGTGTGATAATATGTGTTTGTCGAAATCGCCGGCAACGACGACCCTCCGCCGTAACGCAATTATAACGTAGAGTTAAGAAACGCATCCACGCACAGGCATATTCTCTCCCTGGGGCTTAACATTGCACACCACACCACACTCTGTGTGTCACAGCAGTATTCTTTTTCTCTTTTATATTTGTGTGTCCATCTCTGTAGTCTCTTGAGACATACCTCTTTCGTATACGCATCATTTCAGGCGACGTCGGGAGCGCGTTAAATGTTCATGAGTGAAAACACGCTTCTTTCCGCAAGGCGAATCGTTTCGCAGAGAAGGTGAGAGATTTGGAGATCCTCGTCGAAGCGGTGCCTTACGGGCGGTCGTATTGAAAATACGACTCACGACACCGTAAAACACTCACGCAAGTCCGAACGTAAGAAATACCAATCCCTACTTCGCTTCTCGTTGAAACTATTATTATAGGTATTGTATGTATATGTTTAAGACGCAATGCGAAATTGGCGATTTTCACAGAACCGCGACAAACGCCGACGAAACGCCCATCATTCGCTCGTACGTAGCATCTTTGCAACCCGACTCAGAAACGCTCTTTGGCGCCCTCCAAAAATATTTGGAGAGGTAAGCGACGGCGGGGACTTACAAGAGCAACGCAAGCAGTATATGGTTACGTAAACGACCCTCAGCCAGGCGTGGTCCAGGAATTGTATCCGTGGACCGCAATGTGCGTTCGAAATGTCGATGTTCATGTGTCCTGCAGTTCACACGTTGACGCGCAATTAGCTGCGTTCTTCATCGACCCACGAGCCAAGTGATCCACCGTTCAGGGTAATCGTATATATTTTTGATTTATAAATCAATATATGTATAAGTCTCTTGTTCTGCGGTTCGTAAGAACGCATTGTACCTGAATGATCCAACCAGCGCGCGAAGGAGATTCAGGCGTCGTTTTAAGGACGACACTATCGTCGTCCGTAGAAACGGAAAAAAACCGTCAGAATACGCGCGAGACTGTTGCACGTATCTGACGGCCGGCGAACAGTACATTGAAAAACCGTCAAAGTGGAAAACGCGGAGAGGAATATTCTGAAAACGACGGGGATCGTAGACAACCCGATACTGGATCCAGAAAAACACATCCTCTCCTCTTCACTCATTTATTGGAAGATGCGAGAGAGAACGGAGGACTTCACGGCCGGCTCTGGCAGCGGTCATTCGTCCCAAGCTCACGCGGTGCACCAATTGGGCCACACTCACGGAGTAGGGTGTCAGACTCACGACTGCTTTAAAAGCGAGCTTCACGAGCCGGTCCACTTCCCGTAAAACACATTTCCATTAAAA
>CAXAAD010000329.1:435000-447500 GCA_963966675.1 Lasioglossum calceatum | reverse complement strand
AACACAAAATATTCAACTTTTCATATACTATCACGGCACTTTGAACATTTTTCAAGTCCAACCGCCAAGAGTAAACTTTTTTTCTATCGTTCCTAGGCAATTATAAATATTAGATCATTGTATAATAAAGCATTTTAACAATAAATATCAAGTTTCAATCATCTAGGTTGAGTATTTATCGAAATAATTAAGAATAATGTCCGGGCGCATTACTTCCGAGCGAAATTTTTCAAAGTCCAACCGACAAGAGTAAACATTTTTCCTAGCCGTTTCAGACGTTTCTAACTGTTAGATCATTGTATAATAAAGCATTTTAACAATAAATATTAAGTTACAGCACTCTAGGACGCGTATTTTTCGAATTAATTAAGAATAATGTCCCGACCGACAAGAGTAAACTTTTTCCCTAGCCGTCCCAGACGATTCTAAATGTTAGATCATGGTATAATAACGCATTCTAACAATAAATATCAAGTTACAACCCTCTAGGATGCGTATTTTAAGAAATAATTAATAATAATGTCCGGGCGCATTACTTAGTCGACGCTCGAGCGAGTCGTTCGGTGTACCGACACGCGTATTGGTTCGACGAGCGACGGAGCTCGAGCGAAATATTTCAAAGTCCCGACCGCCAAGAGAAAACTACTTTCCTAACCTTACCTAACCTAACCTAACCGTTAGATCCTTGTATAATAATGCATTTTAACAATAGATATCATGTTACAACACCCTGGGATGAGTACTTTTCGAAATAATTCAGAATAATGTCCGGGCGCATTACTTAGCCGGCCGCTCGAGCGAGTCGATCGGAGAGACGGGGCGCGTCGGTTCGGCGCGCTACGGAGCTCGAGCGAAATGTTTCTAAGTCCAACCGACAAGAGTAAACTCCTTTCCCTGACCGGTTCAGACTTTTTTAACTGTTAGATCATCGTATAATAAAGCATTTTAACAATAAATATCAAATTACAGCACTCTAGGTCCCGTATTTTTCGAATTAATTAAGAATAATGTCCCGACCGACAAGAGTAAACTTTTTCCCTAGCCATCCCAGAGGATTCTAAATGTTAGATCATTGTATAATAACGCATTTTAACAATAAATATCAAGTTACAACCCTCTGGGATGAGTATTTCTCGAAATAATTAATAATAATGTCCGGGCGCATTACTTAGTCGACGCTCGAGCGAGTCGTTCGGTGTACCGACACGCGTATTGGTTCGACGAGCGACGGAGCTCGAGCGAAATATTTCAAAGTCCCGACCGCCAAGAGAAAACTACTTTCCTAACCTTACCTAACCTAACCTAACCGTTAGATCCTTGTATAATAATGCATTTTAACAATAGATATCATGTTACAACACCCTGGGATGAGTACTTTTCGAAATAATTCAGAATAATGTCCGGGCGCATTACTTAGCCGGCCGCTCGAGCGAGTCGATCGGAGAGACGGGGCGCGTCGGTTCGGCGCGCTACGGAGCTCGAGCGAAATGTTTCTAAGTCCAACCGACAAGAGTAAACTCCTTTCCCTGACCGGTTCAGACTTTTTTAACTGTTAGATCATCGTATAATAAAGCATTTTAACAATAAATATCAAATTACAGCACTCTAGGTCCCGTATTTTTCGAATTAATTAAGAATAATGTCCCGACCGACAAGAGTAAACTTTTTCCCTAGCCATCCCAGAGGATTCTAAATGTTAGATCATTGTATAATAACGCATTTTAACAATAAATATCAAGTTACAACCCTCTGGGATGAGTATTTCTCGAAATAATTGAGAATAATGTCCGAGCGCATTACTTAGTCGGCCGCTCGAGCGAGTCGATCGGAGAGTCGGGGCGCGTCGGTTCGGCGTGCTAGGGAGCTCGAGCGAAATGTTTCTAAGTCCAACCGACAAGAGTAAACTCCTTTCCCTGTCCGTTCCGGACGGTTCTAACCGTTAGATCATTGTATAACAACGCATTTTAACAATGAATATCAAGTTACAACCCTCTAGGATGAGTATTTTTCGAAATAATTGAGAATAATGTCCGGGCGCATTACTTAGCCGGCCGCTCGGGCGAGTCGTTCGGAGAGTCGGGGCGCGTCGGTTCGGCGCGCTACGGAGCTCGAACGAAATGTTTCTAAGTCCAACCGACAAGAGTAAACTCCTTTCCCTGACCGGTTCAGACGTTTCTAACTGTTAGATCATTGTATAATAAAGCATTTTAACAATAAATATCAAGTTACAGCACTCTAGGACGCGTATTTTTCGAATTAATTAAGAATAATGTCCCGACCGACAAGAGTAAACTTTTTCCCTAGCCGTCCCAGACGATTCTAAATGTCAGATCATGGTATAATAACGCATTCTAACAATAAATATCAAGTTACAACCCTCTAGGATGCGTATTTTAAGAAATAATTAATAATAATGTCCGGGCGCATTACTTAGTCGACGCTCGAGCGAGTCGTTCGGTGTACCGACACGCGTATTGGTTCGGCGAGCGACGGAGCTCAAGCGAAATATTTCAAAGTCCCGACCGCCAAGAGAAAACTACTTTCCTAACCTTACCTAACCTAACCTAACCGTTAGATCCTTGTATAATAATGCATTTTAACAATAGATATCATGTTACAACCCCCTGGGATGAGTAATTTTCAAAATAATTCAGAATAATGTCCGGGCGCATTACTTAGTCGGCCGCTCGAGCGAGTCGATCGGAGAGTCGGGGCGCGTCGGTTCGGCGCGCTCGGGAGCTCGAGCGAAATGTTTCTAAGTCCAACCAACAAGAGTAAACTTTTTCCCTAGCCGTCCCAGACGATTCTAAATGTTAGATCATTGTATAATATCGCATTCTAACAATAAATATCAAGTTACAACCCTCTAGGATGCGTATTTTAAGAAATAATTAATAATAATGTCCGGGCGCATTACTTAGTCGACGCTCGAGCGAGTCGTTCGGTGTACCGACACGCGTATTGGTTCGACGAGCGACGGAGCTCGAGCGAAATATTTCAAAGTCCCGACCGCCAAGAGAAAACTACTTTCCTAACCTTACCTAACCTAACCTAACCGTTAGATCCTTGTATAATAATGCATTTTAACAATAGATATCATGTTACAACACCCTGGGATGAGTACTTTTCGAAATAATTCAGAATAATGTCCGGGCGCATTACTTAGCCGGCCGCTCGAGCGAGTCGATCGGAGAGACGGGGCGCGTCGGTTCGGCGCGCTACGGAGCTCGAGCGAAATGTTTCTAAGTCCAACCGACAAGAGTAAACTCCTTTCCCTGACCGGTTCAGACTTTTTTAACTGTTAGATCATCGTATAATAAAGCATTTTAACAATAAATATCAAATTACAGCACTCTAGGTCCCGTATTTTTCGAATTAATTAAGAATAATGTCCCGACCGACAAGAGTAAACTTTTTCCCTAGCCATCCCAGAGGATTCTAAATGTTAGATCATTGTATAATAACGCATTTTAACAATAAATATCAAGTTACAACCCTCTGGGATGAGTATTTCTCGAAATAATTGAGAATAATGTCCGAGCGCATTACTTAGTCGGCCGCTCGAGCGAGTCGATCGGAGAGTCGGGGCGCGTCGGTTCGGCGTGCTAGGGAGCTCGAGCGAAATGTTTCTAAGTCCAACCGACAAGAGTAAACTCCTTTCCCTGTCCGTTCCGGACGGTTCTAACCGTTAGATCATTGTATAACAACGCATTTTAACAATGAATATCAAGTTACAACCCTCTAGGATGAGTATTTTTCGAAATAATTGAGAATAATGTCCGGGCGCATTACTTAGCCGGCCGCTCGGGCGAGTCGTTCGGAGAGTCGGGGCGCGTCGGTTCGGCGCGCTACGGAGCTCGAACGAAATGTTTCTAAGTCCAACCGACAAGAGTAAACTCCTTTCCCTGACCGGTTCAGACGTTTCTAACTGTTAGATCATTGTATAATAAAGCATTTTAACAATAAATATCAAGTTACAGCACTCTAGGACGCGTATTTTTCGAATTAATTAAGAATAATGTCCCGACCGACAAGAGTAATCTTTTTCCCTAGCCGTCCCAGACGATTCTAAATGTCAGAACATGGTATAATAACGCATTCTAACAATAAATATCAAGTTACAACCCTCTAGGATGCGTATTTTAAGAAATAATTAATAATAATGTCCGGGCGCATTACTTAGTCGACGCTCGAGCGAGTCGTTCGGTGTACCGACACGCGTATTGGTTCGGCGAGCGACGGAGCTCAAGCGAAATATTTCAAAGTCCCGACCGCCAAGAGAAAACTACTTTCCTAACCTTACCTAACCTAACCTAACCGTTAGATCCTTGTATAGTAATGCATTTTAACAATAGATATCATGTTACAACCCCCTGGGATGAGTAATTTTCAAAATAATTCAGAATAATGTCCGGGCGCATTACTTAGTCGGCCGCTCGAGCGAGTCGATCGGAGAGTCGGGGCGCGTCGGTTCGGCGCGCTCGGGAGCTCGAGCGAAATGTTTCTAAGTCCAACCAACAAGAGTAAACTTTTTCCCTAGCCGTCCCAGACGATTCTAAATGTTAGATCATTGTATAATATCGCATTCTAACAATAAATATCAAGTTACAACCCTCTAGGATGCGTATTTTAAGAAATAATTAATAATAATGTCCGGGCGCATTACTTAGTCGACGCTCGAGCGAGTCGTTCGGTGTACCGACACGCGTATTGGTTCGACGAGCGACGGAGCTCGAGCGAAATATTTCAAAGTCCCGACCGTCAAGAGAAAACTACTTTCCTAACCTTACCTAACCTAACCTAACCGTTAGATCCTTGTATAATAATGCATTTTAACAATAGATATCATGTTACAACACCCTGGGATGAGTACTTTTCGAAATAATTCAGAATAATGTCCGGGCGCATTACTTAGCCGGCCGCTCGAGCGAGTCGATCGGAGAGACGGGGCGCGTCGGTTCGGCGCGCTACGGAGCTCGAGCGAAATGTTTCTAAGTCCAACCGACAAGAGTAAACTCCTTTCCCTGACCGGTTCAGACTTTTTTAACTGTTAGATCATCGTATAATAAAGCATTTTAACAATAAATATCAAATTACAGCACTCTAGGTCCCGTATTTTTCGAATTAATTAAGAATAATGTCCCGACCGACAAGAGTAAACTTTTTCCCTAGCCATCCCAGAGGATTCTAAATGTTAGATCATTGTATAATAACGCATTTTAACAATAAATATCAAGTTACAACCCTCTAGGATGCGTATTTTAAGAAATAATTAATAATAATGTCCGGGCGCATTACTTAGTCGACGCTCGAGCGAGTCGTTCGGTGTACCGACACGCGTATTGGTTCGGCGAGCGACGGAGCTCAAGCGAAATATTTCAAAGTCCCGACCGCCAAGAGAAAACTACTTTCCTAACCTTACCTAACCTAACCTAACCGTTAGATCCTTGTATAGTAATGCATTTTAACAATAGATATCATGTTACAACCCCCTGGGATGAGTAATTTTCAAAATAATTCAGAATAATGTCCGGGCGCATTACTTAGTCGGCCGCTCGAGCGAGTCGATCGGAGAGTCGGGGCGCGTCGGTTCGGCGCGCTCGGGAGCTCGAGCGAAATGTTTCTAAGTCCAACCAACAAGAGTAAACTTTTTCCCTAGCCGTCCCAGACGATTCTAAATGTTAGATCATTGTATAATATCGCATTCTAACAATAAATATCAAGTTACAACCCTCTAGGATGCGTATTTTAAGAAATAATTAATAATAATGTCCGGGCGCATTACTTAGTCGACGCTCGAGCGAGTCGTTCGGTGTACCGACACGCGTATTGGTTCGACGAGCGACGGAGCTCGAGCGAAATATTTCAAAGTCCCGACCGTCAAGAGAAAACTACTTTCCTAACCTTACCTAACCTAACCTAACCGTTAGATCCTTGTATAATAATGCATTTTAACAATAGATATCATGTTACAACACCCTGGGATGAGTACTTTTCGAAATAATTCAGAATAATGTCCGGGCGCATTACTTAGCCGGCCGCTCGAGCGAGTCGATCGGAGAGACGGGGCGCGTCGGTTCGGCGCGCTACGGAGCTCGAGCGAAATGTTTCTAAGTCCAACCGACAAGAGTAAACTCCTTTCCCTGACCGGTTCAGACTTTTTTAACTGTTAGATCATCGTATAATAAAGCATTTTAACAATAAATATCAAATTACAGCACTCTAGGTCCCGTATTTTTCGAATTAATTAAGAATAATGTCCCGACCGACAAGAGTAAACTTTTTCCCTAGCCATCCCAGAGGATTCTAAATGTTAGATCATTGTATAATAACGCATTTTAACAATAAATATCAAGTTACAACCCTCTGGGATGAGTATTTCTCGAAATAATTGAGAATAATGTCCGAGCGCATTACTTAGTCGGCCGCTCGAGCGAGTCGATCGGAGAGTCGGGGCGCGTCGGTTCGGCGTGCTAGGGAGCTCGAGCGAAATGTTTCTAAGTCCAACCGACAAGAGTAAACTCCTTTCCCTGTCCGTTCCGGACGGTTCTAACCGTTAGATCATTGTATAACAACGCATTTTAACAATGAATATCAAGTTACAACCCTCTAGGATGAGTATTTTTCGAAATAATTGAGAATAATGTCCGGGCGCATTACTTAGCCGGCCGCTCGGGCGAGTCGTTCGGAGAGTCGGGGCGCGTCGGTTCGGCGCGCTACGGAGCTCGAACGAAATGTTTCTAAGTCCAACCGACAAGAGTAAACTCCTTTCCCTGACCGGTTCAGACGTTTCTAACTGTTAGATCATTGTATAATAAAGCATTTTAACAATAAATATCAAGTTACAGCACTCTAGGACGCGTATTTTTCGAATTAATTAAGAATAATGTCCCGACCGACAAGAGTAAACTTTTTCCCTAGCCGTCCCAGACGATTCTAAATGTCAGATCATGGTATAATAACGCATTCTAACAATAAATATCAAGTTACAACCCTCTAGGATGCGTATTTTAAGAAATAATTAATAATAATGTCCGGGCGCATTACTTAGTCGACGCTCGAGCGAGTCGTTCGGTGTACCGACACGCGTATTGGTTCGGCGAGCGACGGAGCTCAAGCGAAATATTTCAAAGTCCCGACCGCCAAGAGAAAACTACTTTCCTAACCTTACCTAACCTAACCTAACCGTTAGATCCTTGTATAATAATGCATTTTAACAATAGATATCATGTTACAACCCCCTGGGATGAGTAATTTTCAAAATAATTCAGAATAATGTCCGGGCGCATTACTTAGTCGGCCGCTCGAGCGAGTCGATCGGAGAGTCGGGGCGCGTCGGTTCGGCGCGCTAGGGAGCTCGAGCGAAATGTTTCTAAGTCCAACCAACAAGAGTAAACTTTTTCCCGAGCCGTCCCGGACGATTCTAAATGTTAGATCATTGTATAATAACGCATTTTAACAATAAATATCAAGTTACAACACTCTGGGATGAGTATTTCTCGAAATAATTGAGAATAATGTTCGAGCGCATTACTTAGTCGGCCGCTCGAGCGAGTCGTTCGGAGAGTCGGGGCGCGTCGGTTCGGCGCGCTACGGAGCTCGAACGAAATGTTCCTAAGTCCAACCGACAAGAGTAAACTCCTTTCCCTGACCGGTTCAGACTTTTCTAACTGTTAGATCATCGTATAATAAAGCATTTTAACAATAAATATCAAGTTACAGCACTCTAGGACCCGTATTTTTCGAATTAATTAAGAATAATGTAAAAACCGACAAGAGTAAACTTTTTCCCTAGCCATCCCCGGGGATTCTAAATGTTAGATCATTGTATAACAACGCATTTTAACAATAAATATCAAGTTACAACCCTCTGGGATAAGTATTTCTCGAAATAATTGAGAATAATGTCCGGGCGCATTACTTAGTCGGCAGCTCGAGCGATTCGATCGGAGAGTCGGGGCGCGTCGGTTCGGCGCGCTAGGGAGCTCGAGCGAAATGTTTCTAAGTCCAACCGACAAGAGTAAACTTTTTCCCTAGCCGTCCCAGACGATTCTAAATGTTAGATCATTGTATAATAACGCATTTTAACAATAAATATCAAGTTACAACCCTATAGGATGAGTATTTTTCGAAATAATTGAGAATAATGTCCGGGCGCATTACTTAGTCGGCCGCACGAGCGATTCGATCGGAGAGTCGGGGCGCGTCGGTTCGGCGCGCTACGGAGCTCGAGCGAAATGTTTCTAAGTCCAACCGACAAGAGTAAACTTTTTCCCTAGCCGTCCCAGACGATTCTAAATGTTAGATCATTGTATAATAACGCATTTTAACAATAAATATCAAGTTACAACCCTATAGGATGAGTATTTTTCGAAATAATTGAGAATAATGTCCGGGCGCATTACTTAGTCGGCCGCACGAGCGATTCGATCGGAGAGTCGGGGCGCGTCGGTTCGGCGCGCTACGGAGCTCGAGCGAAATGTTTCTAAGTCCAACCGACAAGAGTAAACTCCTTTCCCTGACCGGTTCAGACTTCTCTAACTGTTAGATCATCGTATAATAACGCATTTTAACCATAAATATCAAGTTACAACCCTCTAGGATGAGTATTTTTCGAATTAATTAAGAATAATGTGAAAACCGACAAGAGTAAACTTTTTCCCTAGCCATCCCAGAGGATTCTAAATGTTAGATCATTGTATAATAACGCATTTTAACAATAAATATCAAGTTACAACCCTCTGGGATGAGTATTTCTCGAAATAATTGAGAATAATGTCCGAGCGCATTACTTAGTCGGCCGCTCGAGCGTGTCGATCGGAGAGTCGGGGCGCGTCGGTTCGGCGCGCTACGGAGCTCGAGCGAAATGTTTCTAAGTCCAACCGACAAGAGTAAACTCCTTTCCCTGACCGGTTCAGACTTCTCTAACTGTTAGATCATCGTATAATAACGCATTTTAACCATAAATATCAAGTTACAACCCTCTAGGATGAGTATTTTTCGAATTAATTAAGAATAATGTAAAAACCGACAAAAGTAAACTTTTTCCCTAGCCATCCCAGAGGATTCTAAATGTTAGATCATTGTATAATAACGCATTTTAACAATAAATATCAAGTTACAACCCTCTGGGATGAGTATTTCTCGAAATAATTGAGAATAATGTCCGAGCGCATTACTTAGTCGGCCGCTCGAGCGAGTCGATCGGAGAGTCGGGGCGCGTCGGTTCGGCGTGCTAGGGAGCTCGAACGAAATGTTTCTAAGTCCATCCGACAAGAGTAAACTTCTTTCCCTGACCGGTTCAGACTTTTCTAACTGTTAGATCATCGTATAATAAAGCATTTTAACAATAAATATCAAATTACAGCACTCTAGGACCCGTTTTTTTCGAATTAATTAAGAATAATGTCTCGACCGACAAGAGTAAACTTTTTCCCTAGCCATTCCAAACGATTCTAAATATTAGATCATTGTATAATAACGCATTTTAAAAATAAACCTTAAGTTACAACCCTGTAGGATGCGTTCTTTTCGACTTATTGAAAAATAATTTTCCGAGGTATATGTCGCAACACGCCGCTGCGAATGGAGACTTACGCCGGTAGGATAGGACCCAACACGCCGCTAGGATTGGAGCCAACACGCCGCTAGGATTGGAGCCAACACGCCGCTGCGAATGGAACAATACGCCGCTGGGATTGGAGCTATACGCCGCTAGGATTGGAGCCGACACGCCGCTGGGATTGGAGCTATACGCCGCCGGGATTGGAGCTATACGCCGCTAGGATTGGAGCCAACACGCCGCTAGGATTGGAGCTATACGCCGCTAGGATTGGAGCCAATACGCCGCCGGGATTGGAGCTATACGCCGCTGGGATTGGAGCTATACGCCGCTATGATTGGAGCTGACACGCCGCTGGGATTGGAGCTATACGCCGCTGTAGGCGGAAAGCAATACGCAATGCTTCCAAGTCCCGATCGCCATAGTAAACTTCTTTCCTAACCGTTCTGAACGGTCCTAACTGTTAGATCATTGTATAATAATGCATTTGAAGTAGAAATATCAAGTTACAACTCTCCAGGATGCGTGCTTCTCGAGTTATTGAAAAATAATTTTCCGAGTTATATGTCGGCCTGTACTAAATGTGTTCTACCGGGTCTTGCGGGTAAACGGCGGGAGTAAATCTTGGTCTGTACTGTTAGGTAGGTTCTTCCTGAATATGTTTGCGATGCGCGTGATTGGATTAACGCGATTCCCGCTGTCCCTACCTTTTTTTTCGTACGAACCGTGACTGACGATTTGCGCGGATATTGGGATGCAGGTTTTGGCTGATTTAATTGTCAATAAGAGATGATGTTATCATTTGAAATAGTACAATATGTTAATATTGTATTATTCGTATTTCACTAAGAAAATGAAAAATTTATATTTTAATATTTGCGTTTAAATGAAATGAATTATTTTCAGATTACATAACGTTACATCGTTCAAATAATATAAAGTACAACTGCCGTTTGTTTCAGTATACCGCAACAACTAAGAGGAATACGCTGCTCGAAGATGGAGCAGTACGGCGCTGGAACATGAATAAAACTATACGCCGCTAGGACTTTGGCAATGCGCCGTTCTTACTGAAAGCATTACGCCGCCGGGATTGGAGCTATACGCCGCTAGGATTGGAGCCGATACGCCGCCGGGATTGGAGCTATACGCCGCTAGGATTGGAGCCAACACGCCGCTAGGATTGGAGCTATACGCCGCTAGGATTGGAGCCGATACGCCGCTGGGATTGGAGCTATACGCCGCCGGGATTGGAGCTATACGCCGCTAGGATTGGAGCCAATACGCCGCCGGGATTGGAGCTATACGCCGCTGGGATTGGAGCTATACGCCGCTATGATTGGAGCTGACACGCCGCTGGGATTGGAGCTATACGCCGCTGTAGGCGGAAAGCAATACGCAATGCTTCCAAGTCCCGATCGCCATAGTAAACTTCTTTCCTAACCGTTCTGAACGGTCCTAACTGTTAGATCATTGTATAATAATGCATTTGAAGTAGAAATATCAAGTTACAACTCTCCAGGATGCGTGCTTCTCGAGTTATTGAAAAATAATTTTCCGAGTTATATGTCGGCCTGTACTAAATGTGTTCTACCGGGTCTTGCGGGTAAACGGCGGGAGTAAATCTTGGTCTGTACTGTTAGGTAGGTTCTTCCTGAATATGTTTGCGATGCGCGTGATTGGATTAACGCGATTCCCGCTGTCCCTACCTTTTTTTTCGTACGAACCGTGACTGACGATTTGCGCGGATATTGGGATGCAGGTTTTGGCTGATTTAATTGTCAATAAGAGATGATGTTATCATTTGAAATAGTACAATATGTTAATATTGTATTATTCGTATTTCACTAAGAAAATGAAAAATTTATATTTTAATATTTGCGTTTAAATGAAATGAATTATTTTCAGATTACATAACGTTACATCGTTCAAATAATATAAAGTACAACTGCCGTTTGTTTCAGTATACCGCAACAACTAAGAGGAATACGCTGCTCGAAGATGGAGCAGTACGGCGCTGGAACATGAATAAAACTATACGCCGCTAGGACTTTGGCAATGCGCCGTTCTTACTGAAAGCATTACGCCGCCGGGATTGGAGCTATACGCCGCTAGGATTGGAGCCGATACGCCGCCGGGATTGGAGCTATACGCCGCTAGGATTGGAGCCAACACGCCGCTAGGATTGGAGCCAACACGCCGCTGCGAATGGAACAATACGCCGCTAGGATTGGAGCCAACACGCCGCTGGGATTGGAGCTATACGCCGCTGCGAATGGAACATTACGCCGCTAGGATTGGAGCCAATACGCCGCTGGAACTGAAAGCAATACGCCGCCGGAACTGAAACCAATACGCCGCCGGAACTGAAAGCAATACGCCGCCGGTAGACTGAAAGCAATACGCCGCCGGAACTGAAACCAATACGCCGCCGGTAGACTGAAAGCAATACGCCGCCGGAACTGAAACCAATACGCCGCTGGAACTGAAAGCAATACGCCGCCGGTAGACTGAAAGCAATACGCCGCCGGAACTGAAACCAATACGCCGCCGGTAGACTGAAAGCAATACGCCGCCGGAACTGAAACCAATACGCCGCTGGAACTGAAAGCAATACGCCGCTACAAAATGAAAGCAATACGCCTCTTGCGCTTTGAAATTCTTCGCGTATACAGATACACTTGTACAAGTATGGTCGCTCTCGGTGGATCGTCGTCGCGATGCGATATTCTTATACATTCTCTACCGGGTTCGCGGGGAATTGGTAATAAATAAATAATTGTTCGCGATTGAACAAAATGAATTTACAATTGATAATTAAGCGATGCACGAGAGTTCGCGTTGACTCGCACGAGTTCACTTTCACTTGGAAATTGGATTCGAAATGATCGTTACTTTACTAAAGCGTGTTTGGTTACGTTCTTTATTATGAAACCTT
>CAXAAD010000329.1:422500-430000 GCA_963966675.1 Lasioglossum calceatum | reverse complement strand
CGGGCAGTCCTTATAGACGTGCCCGTCTTTGCCACAGTGCCCGCATGTGTCAATTTTTGCTTTGCAGTGCTTCGAGACGTGCCCAAATGCTTGGCATTTGAAGCAACGACTCGCTGCAATATAATCTCTTACGCCGTGGGCGTTGAATCCTATGAAGACCCGGTTCCTGCTCAACAGGATCTTCCGGGTCTTTGGGGACGTCTCTGCCACCCAATTTGTGGTTTCCTTTCCTTTGCTTCCAGTTTTGAAGAGGAGTTTGAACTCCCCTTCTAGATTTTCCTCTGAGTCCAGCTCGAGGTTCTGGTTTCTTATAGCTTTTAGGAGTTCCTCCTCTGCCGTGTCAGAGGGGACTCCGAATATTATAATTTTTGGTCTCCTCCTTGGGAGGGGACCGATCTCGACTTTTTTCCTTAATTCCTTATTTTTGAGGACTTGCTCAAGGTCCTCTTTCGAGTCGGTCTCTAGGAGAATTCCGGAGTTCGCAAGTTTCCTCACGTTCCGGATTCTCATTTTCTGTTCTGTCGGGTTTATAAACTCCGACACAACCTTTTTTGTCTCGTCGCTATTCGAGATCTTGCTACCCTTTGCGGGGTAAATTGCCACTGTCGGCTTAGACTGCTGTACAGCAGTTTTCTTGGCCACTTGCCTTGTTCTCTTGTTGGACTTTATTATGTCCGAGTATAACAGTGGTTTGGAGGGGGCCGGGGCCTCCTTTACGCCACTGCGTTTCTCAGACATAATGCTGTCCAACTTTGCGGAGAGCTGGTTCAGCTTCTCCTCTATTGGTTTCTCTTTTTGTAGCTCTTCAAGCTTGGCTCGGAGTTCCCTGTTCTCCTGCGTTAATTCGACTCTTATGTCGTTAGCAAGTCCCTCTTCTTGCTTAAACATTTCCATAATTTCATGGACAATGGTTTCTGCCTTGGCGCGCTGCGCCTTCGACATGGCCAGTGTCTTGTGGAGGGCTTCGAGCTTTTCAAACGGTGTTTGAATAAGCTGTCCCTCCGGCAGTCTCTCTATTTTAACGGAGACGGGTCTTATAGATCCGTCGTCCGATTTCGTTTGTTCCTTAGGGAACTTGTACGGTTTCGACTCGGATGAGGAATCCGAGTCACTGATGCATATTTGCTTACTTTTAAATTCCTTTTTTGATTTTTTCCTTTTCTTTCCGGTGATCCGGGATCCCACCCCGGATCTTAAAGCTGCCTCTATCACTGTTCTTAGGTCAGTGTTTGAGTCTACGTCTGAGTAGTAGGCGCCGTAGTCGCTGCTATCGTACTCTGTCTCTGAATAAGACTCTCTAGCTTCATCCATAAGCTGCTCTTCTATTGTCTTAGTGTTTTTCGTTTCTTTGTCGGCCTCTGCTGTAGCCTTCCCTCCAACTCTGTTCCCTTTCTTTCCTCCCTTCTTCGTCTTGTTTTTGTTTGTTGTTTGTTTGTTAGTTGGTTCCATGTTTGTTCCCACGAGTTGGGACGAAATAATTGATCGCTCCCCGGGTGACGCCCTTTCCGGGGAGAAGGCTTATACGCTCAGGGTTTCGCCTGGGTCCTGAGGTTAGCCACTAGGGATCGGTGCTCCCACCAACCGCCGCACGCTCGTGCAAGGAGTCGTCGGACCTCTGTCACCGCGGTCTTCAGCTTAGAGGTAGGGGTTTGTTAAAGGGGTTTGTCCTCCCCGCGGTTCAACCAATTAAGGTAAGACCCTCGTTTCTCACCTGCGTGACGTACCACCGGGTTACGCTCCGGTGGGTCGTTGCCACTGCAGGGAGTCTTCCGATTTTTGCGAGAGCCACGGTGATCGCGGACGATCACTCACGTAGGAGCTCTCTCTGACTCGACCACCAGAGCCCCTTTAGCCACCCGAAGGTGTCCAGGTCCCGCCGCGTGGAGGGGGGGTTGGCGCACCAGGGAATAGAACCCTGGACCTTTTGAGACCCAGTAGATAGGGACAGAGGGAATCTCGTTAATCCATTCATGCGCGTCACTAATTAGATGACGAGGCATTTGGCTACCTTAAGAGAGTCATAGTTACTCCCGCCGTTTACCCGCGCTTTTTTGAATTTCTTCACGTTGACATTCAGAGCACTGGGCAGAAATCACATTGCGTCAACACCCGTGGGGGCCATCGCAATGCTTTGTTTTAATTAGACAGTCGGATTCCCCTAGTCCGTGCCAGTTCTGAGCTGAGCGTTGAATGGCGGCCGAAGAGGACGATCGTTCTAGACGAAAGCCTCGCAGCAAGGAAGATCCGCGGGAGGCCAAGGCACGGGACCGAGCTCGGATTCCCATCAATAATGTGTTCACCTCGCCCAGGCCCGGCACGTCAGCCAGACCCGCTTCCCGACCAAGCCCGACACGCCCCGCTCCTCAGAGCCAATCCTTATTCCGAAGTTACGGATCCAATTTGCCGACTTCCCTTACCTACATTAATCTATCGACTAGAGGCTCTTTACCTTGGAGACCTGCTGCGGATATGGGTACGAACCGGCGCGACACCTCCACGTGGCCCTCTCCTGGATTTTCAAGGTCCGAGGGGAAGATCCGGACACCGCCGCAACTGCGGTGCTCTTCGCGTTCCAAACCCTATCTCCCTGCTAGAGGTTTCCAGGGAACTCGAACGCTTATACAGAAAAGAAAACTCTCCCCGGATCTCCCGACGGCGTCTCCAGGTCATTTTGGGTTACCCCGACGAACACTCTTACGAGGGCCCGATTGGTATGCGGTTCCGCTGCCGGGTTCCGGAATAGAAACCGGATTCCCTTTCGCCCGATGGGTGTGTCTGTGTGTTTGTTTGTTTATCAATACTTTGATATTTTTGCTCACTCTCTCTCTTAGGACACCTCATCTACATAGGATTTCTCTTAGGGCTTAGGATCGACTGACTCGTGTGCAACGGCTGTTCACACGAAACCCTTCTCCACGTCAGTCCTCCAGGGCCTCGCTGGAGTATTTGCTACTACCACCAAGATCTGCACCGACGGCGGCTCCAGGCAGGCTCACGCCCAGACCCTTCTGCGCACACCGCCGCGACCCTCCTACTCGTCAGAGCTTCATGGAAGACGCGCCTTTCGGAAAAAGCTAACGTCAACCTCACTTGCCGCTGACGGCGGAGTATAGGCGCGACGCTTCAGCGCCATCCATTTTCAGGGCTAGTTGCTTCGGCAGGTGAGTTGTTACACACTCCTTAGCGGATTCCGACTTCCATGGCCACCGTCCTGCTGTCTTAAGCAACCAACGCCTTTCATGGTATCCCATAAGCGTCGACTTAGGCGCCTTAACTCTGCGTTTGGTTCATCCCACAGCGCCAGTTCTGCTTACCAAAATTGGCCCACTTGGCACTCTGATCCAATATTATAATCTCGTGGCTTCATTGATCCAAGCAAGCCAGAGATCTCACCCATTTAAAGTTTGAGAATAGGTTGAGGTCGTTTCGGCCCCAAGGCCTCTAATCATTCGCTTTACCAGATGAGACTCGCACACGTTCATCAAAAGAGAACGAGCGAGTGCCAGCTATCCTGAGGGAAACTTCGGAGGGAACCAGCTACTAGATGGTTCGATTAGTCTTTCGCCCCTATACCCAGTTCCGACGATCGATTTGCACGTCAGAATCGCTACGGACCTCCATCAGGGTTTCCCCTGACTTCGTCCTGACCAGGCATAGTTCACCATCTTTCGGGTCCCAACGTGTACGCTCTGGGTGCGCCTCTTCTCGCAATGAGAACGAGACGCCCCGGGAGTGCGAGGCCGCATCGTGACGCGGCCCATCCTCCCTTGGTCGACGCTAAGGTACGACCTTCACTTTCATTGCGCCTTTAGGTTTACATGTCCCAATGACTCGCGCACATGTTAGACTCCTTGGTCCGTGTTTCAAGACGGGTCCTGAGAGTACCCAAAGCAGTAGCGTCGCTGACCGGTAATTCAAAGCTTGGCCAGTCCGAGGACACCGCCTGCTAACAGCTGGTTAGGCCCGGAGCCGGCACTAGGTCCGTACCATCCGGGTGACAAACTAACCGAGCTTGCGGCGGGCCTGACGCACACACATTCGAAAATGGATTGGTTGCGGCCCGATACCGTCAGAGTACCGTCACGCAGCCGGCCAGGTGATCGAGCGTCTGCCGTGTGCGCGCGAAGGCGACACGACAGGCAACAACTCGAGCCGTAGACCGACACGCAACGGGTCGCGACGTTCTACTAAGGGAGAAGTGCACGACTACGCGACCGGAACATTTGCCGAAGATGGTGTACCCTCGCACTGGAACCACCGAAGTGGCCCATTGCGGGCTATCTGCGCACCAACGGAAGCCAGCCTCGTCGACGATGAATCTCCCCATTCGATCTTTTGGGTTTCTCAGGTTTACCCCTGAACGGTTTCACGTACTCTTGAACTCTCTCTTCAAAGTTCTTTTCAACTTTCCCTCACGGTACTTGTTCGCTATCGGTCTCGTGGTCATATTTAGCCTTAGATGGAGTTTACCACCCACTTAGGGCTGCACTCTCAAGCAACCCGACTCTAAGGAGAGGTCCTCCCGAAACGCGTACCAGTCGCTACGGGCCTGGCACCCTCTACGGGTAAATGGCCCCATTCAAGATGGACTTGGACGCGGTTCGACGTCTCGGGATAAATTGACCCTCCTGAACACTACATTTCCCAACGGCAGAACCGCGGGATTCAGTGCTGGGCTAATTCCTGTTCGCTCGCCGCTACTAAGGAAATCCTTGTTAGTTTCTTTTCCTCCGCTTAGTAATATGCTTAAATTCAGCGGGTAATCTCGCCTACTCTGAGGTCGTCATACGTGATACAAAATTTTGTGTTTCTCCGAAAGAGCGTAAAAGCAGTACTCGCGAAAACGTACAAAGCACAAAAAAAAAAAAGAAAAAAAAGAAAACGAAACAACACTACACGACAGAAGAGAAAGGTAACGAAAAACCGATATATGCCTTATGCGCCACACCAAAGTGTCTTCTTTTTCTTTCTTCATTATTTGCACGTCGATCGGAAACTCTCGCTAGACGATCTGGCCGGTAAACATTAACGTCCGTCGAAAAGAACTTCCGGGGACTGGACGACCGACAGATCGCGCGGTTCCGCACGAATCGACAAATGAAGAAAAGAAAAGACATGGGGCGACCGACATAAAAGGTTTTTTCATAATACACCTTATCTCTCCGCGGTGCTGTTCCGCGCGTGACACAACAAGCAGCGTGTTTTGCGCCCGTGTGACAATCAAGTTCGAAATAAGCCTCGCCAATAGAGGAGTATATATATATATATATATATATATATATATATATATATATAACCCGGTGGGATTTCTTTTTCTCTCTACTCTAATTTACCAATTAACACACGGGGGTACAGAAACGTTGCGCACGAAACGATGTATCATCGATCAAACACGCACACTTACACCAAAGAGACACGAGAGAAAGAGAGTAAGATCTCAAGACGCACATAGGCCGTCATCAGTACAATTCAACGCGAACGTGGCGATGGAATGGCAATCGCGCAGATTAGCGAGGACAAGTCGACGACGGGGAATAATTCCGACCCGATCAAGTACGACGTGTTCATCCCGCACGATGCTGCGCGTTGCTCCGCTGTCCATCGATCATCAAAGCGTTCGGTAGAACGAGAGATCTCTTTCGTCTCTTCCCTCGAAGACTCGAAAAGGTTAGAGTGTGATAATATGTGTTTGTCGAAATCGCCGGCAACGACGACCCTCCGCCGTAACGCAATTATAACGTAGAGTTAAGAAACGCATCCACGCACAGGCATATTCTCTCCCTGGGGCTTAACATTGCACACCACACCACACTCTGTGTGTCACAGCAGTATTCTTTTTCTCTTTTATATTTGTGTGTCCATCTCTGTAGTCTCTTGAGACATACCTCTTTCGTATACGCATCATTTCAGGCGACGTCGGGAGCGCGTTAAATGTTCATGAGTGAAAACACGCTTCTTTCCGCAAGGCGAATCGTTTCGCAGAGAAGGTGAGAGATTTGGAGATCCTCGTCGAAGCGGTGCCTTACGGGCGGTCGTATTGAAAATACGACTCACGACACCGTAAAACACTCACGCAAGTCCGAACGTAAGAAATACCAATCCCTACTTCGCTTCTCGTTGAAACTATTATTATAGGTATTGTATGTATATGTTTAAGACGCAATGCGAAATTGGCGATTTTCACAGAACCGCGACAAACGCCGACGAAACGCCCATCATTCGCTCGTACGTAGCATCTTTGCAACCCGACTCAGAAACGCTCTTTGGCGCCCTCCAAAAATATTTGGAGAGGTAAGCGACGGCGGGGACTTACAAGAGCAACGCAAGCAGTATATGGTTACGTAAACGACCCTCAGCCAGGCGTGGTCCAGGAATTGTATCCGTGGACCGCAATGTGCGTTCGAAATGTCGATGTTCATGTGTCCTGCAGTTCACACGTTGACGCGCAATTAGCTGCGTTCTTCATCGACCCACGAGCCAAGTGATCCACCGTTCAGGGTAATCGTATATATTTTTGATTTATAAATCAATATATGTATAAGTCTCTTGTTCTGCGGTTCGTAAGAACGCATTGTACCTGAATGATCCAACCAGCGCGCGAAGGAGATTCAGGCGTCGTTTTAAGGACGACACTATCGTCGTCCGTAGAAACGGAAAAAAACCGTCAGAATACGCGCGAGACTGTTGCACGTATCTGACGGCCGGGCGAACAGTACATTGAAAAACCGTCAAAGTGGAAAACGCGGAGAGGAATATTCTGAAAACGACGGGGATCGTAGACAACCCGATACTGGATCCAGAAAAACACATCCTCTCCTCTTCACTCATTTATTGGAAGATGCGAGAGAGAACGGAGGACTTCACGGCCGGCTCTGGCAGCGGTCATTCGTCCCAAGCTCACGCGGTGCACCAATTGGGCCACACTCACGGAGTAGGGTGTCAGACTCACGACTGCTTTAAAAGCGAGCTTCACGAGCCGGTCCACTTCCCGTAAAACACATTTCCATTAAAATGTTGTGTGTGCTCGAGGAACGATAAATTCCGATACAAGCGGACTCACGAGCCGGCTCTGGCAGCGGTCTTCGTCCCAAGCTCACGTGGCGCACCAATTGGGCCACACGCACGGAGTAGGGTCTCAGACTCGCGACTGCTTTATTAGCGAGCTCACGGCCGGTCCTCTCGGAACACCGTTATTCTTCGGAACGATATTTCATATATTATTTTATTCGATACACTAGAGCGGACTCACGAGCCGGCTCTGGCAGCGGTCATTCGTCCCAAGCTCACGTGGCGCACCAATTGGGCCACACGCACGGAGTAGGGTGTCAGACTCGCGACTGCTTTAGCGAGCTTCACGAGCCGGTCCGCTCAGCTCGAATGTATAATAAATATATGTGGTATATGTTCCGTCGTACAACGAACACCGCGTGCGGCGCAACGTATCGTGCTCTTGGCTATACGCGAACTCGAGATAAATAGAGAGCGGGACTCACAGCCGGC
>CAXAAD010000329.1:405000-417500 GCA_963966675.1 Lasioglossum calceatum | reverse complement strand
ATTTTAAGAAATAATTAATAATAATGTCCGGGCGCATTACTTAGTCGACGCTCGAGCGAGTCGTTCGGTGTACCGACACGCGTATTGGTTCGACGAGCGACGGAGCTCGAGCGAAATATTTCAAAGTCCCGACCGCCAAGAGAAAACTACTTTCCTAACCTTACCTAACCTAACCTAACCGTTAGATCCTTGTATAATAATGCATTTTAACAATAGATATCATGTTACAACACCCTGGGATGAGTACTTTTCGAAATAATTCAGAATAATGTCCGGGCGCATTACTTAGCCGGCCGCTCGAGCGAGTCGATCGGAGAGACGGGGCGCGTCGGTTCGGCGCGCTACGGAGCTCGAGCGAAATGTTTCTAAGTCCAACCGACAAGAGTAAACTCCTTTCCCTGACCGGTTCAGACTTTTTTAACTGTTAGATCATCGTATAATAAAGCATTTTAACAATAAATATCAAATTACAGCACTCTAGGTCCCGTATTTTTCGAATTAATTAAGAATAATGTCCCGACCGACAAGAGTAAACTTTTTCCCTAGCCATCCCAGAGGATTCTAAATGTTAGATCATTGTATAATAACGCATTTTAACAATAAATATCAAGTTACAACCCTCTGGGATGAGTATTTCTCGAAATAATTAATAATAATGTCCGGGCGCATTACTTAGTCGACGCTCGAGCGAGTCGTTCGGTGTACCGACACGCGTATTGGTTCGACGAGCGACGGAGCTCGAGCGAAATATTTCAAAGTCCCGACCGCCAAGAGAAAACTACTTTCCTAACCTTACCTAACCTAACCTAACCGTTAGATCCTTGTATAATAATGCATTTTAACAATAGATATCATGTTACAACACCCTGGGATGAGTACTTTTCGAAATAATTCAGAATAATGTCCGGGCGCATTACTTAGCCGGCCGCTCGAGCGAGTCGATCGGAGAGACGGGGCGCGTCGGTTCGGCGCGCTACGGAGCTCGAGCGAAATGTTTCTAAGTCCAACCGACAAGAGTAAACTCCTTTCCCTGACCGGTTCAGACTTTTTTAACTGTTAGATCATCGTATAATAAAGCATTTTAACAATAAATATCAAATTACAGCACTCTAGGTCCCGTATTTTTCGAATTAATTAAGAATAATGTCCCGACCGACAAGAGTAAACTTTTTCCCTAGCCATCCCAGAGGATTCTAAATGTTAGATCATTGTATAATAACGCATTTTAACAATAAATATCAAGTTACAACCCTCTGGGATGAGTATTTCTCGAAATAATTGAGAATAATGTCCGAGCGCATTACTTAGTCGGCCGCTCGAGCGAGTCGATCGGAGAGTCGGGGCGCGTCGGTTCGGCGTGCTAGGGAGCTCGAGCGAAATGTTTCTAAGTCCAACCGACAAGAGTAAACTCCTTTCCCTGTCCGTTCCGGACGGTTCTAACCGTTAGATCATTGTATAACAACGCATTTTAACAATGAATATCAAGTTACAACCCTCTAGGATGAGTATTTTTCGAAATAATTGAGAATAATGTCCGGGCGCATTACTTAGCCGGCCGCTCGGGCGAGTCGTTCGGAGAGTCGGGGCGCGTCGGTTCGGCGCGCTACGGAGCTCGAACGAAATGTTTCTAAGTCCAACCGACAAGAGTAAACTCCTTTCCCTGACCGGTTCAGACGTTTCTAACTGTTAGATCATTGTATAATAAAGCATTTTAACAATAAATATCAAGTTACAGCACTCTAGGACGCGTATTTTTCGAATTAATTAAGAATAATGTCCCGACCGACAAGAGTAAACTTTTTCCCTAGCCGTCCCAGACGATTCTAAATGTCAGATCATGGTATAATAACGCATTCTAACAATAAATATCAAGTTACAACCCTCTAGGATGCGTATTTTAAGAAATAATTAATAATAATGTCCGGGCGCATTACTTAGTCGACGCTCGAGCGAGTCGTTCGGTGTACCGACACGCGTATTGGTTCGGCGAGCGACGGAGCTCAAGCGAAATATTTCAAAGTCCCGACCGCCAAGAGAAAACTACTTTCCTAACCTTACCTAACCTAACCTAACCGTTAGATCCTTGTATAATAATGCATTTTAACAATAGATATCATGTTACAACCCCCTGGGATGAGTAATTTTCAAAATAATTCAGAATAATGTCCGGGCGCATTACTTAGTCGGCCGCTCGAGCGAGTCGATCGGAGAGTCGGGGCGCGTCGGTTCGGCGCGCTCGGGAGCTCGAGCGAAATGTTTCTAAGTCCAACCAACAAGAGTAAACTTTTTCCCTAGCCGTCCCAGACGATTCTAAATGTTAGATCATTGTATAATATCGCATTCTAACAATAAATATCAAGTTACAACCCTCTAGGATGCGTATTTTAAGAAATAATTAATAATAATGTCCGGGCGCATTACTTAGTCGACGCTCGAGCGAGTCGTTCGGTGTACCGACACGCGTATTGGTTCGACGAGCGACGGAGCTCGAGCGAAATATTTCAAAGTCCCGACCGCCAAGAGAAAACTACTTTCCTAACCTTACCTAACCTAACCTAACCGTTAGATCCTTGTATAATAATGCATTTTAACAATAGATATCATGTTACAACACCCTGGGATGAGTACTTTTCGAAATAATTCAGAATAATGTCCGGGCGCATTACTTAGCCGGCCGCTCGAGCGAGTCGATCGGAGAGACGGGGCGCGTCGGTTCGGCGCGCTACGGAGCTCGAGCGAAATGTTTCTAAGTCCAACCGACAAGAGTAAACTCCTTTCCCTGACCGGTTCAGACTTTTTTAACTGTTAGATCATCGTATAATAAAGCATTTTAACAATAAATATCAAATTACAGCACTCTAGGTCCCGTATTTTTCGAATTAATTAAGAATAATGTCCCGACCGACAAGAGTAAACTTTTTCCCTAGCCATCCCAGAGGATTCTAAATGTTAGATCATTGTATAATAACGCATTTTAACAATAAATATCAAGTTACAACCCTCTGGGATGAGTATTTCTCGAAATAATTGAGAATAATGTCCGAGCGCATTACTTAGTCGGCCGCTCGAGCGAGTCGATCGGAGAGTCGGGGCGCGTCGGTTCGGCGTGCTAGGGAGCTCGAGCGAAATGTTTCTAAGTCCAACCGACAAGAGTAAACTCCTTTCCCTGTCCGTTCCGGACGGTTCTAACCGTTAGATCATTGTATAACAACGCATTTTAACAATGAATATCAAGTTACAACCCTCTAGGATGAGTATTTTTCGAAATAATTGAGAATAATGTCCGGGCGCATTACTTAGCCGGCCGCTCGGGCGAGTCGTTCGGAGAGTCGGGGCGCGTCGGTTCGGCGCGCTACGGAGCTCGAACGAAATGTTTCTAAGTCCAACCGACAAGAGTAAACTCCTTTCCCTGACCGGTTCAGACGTTTCTAACTGTTAGATCATTGTATAATAAAGCATTTTAACAATAAATATCAAGTTACAGCACTCTAGGACGCGTATTTTTCGAATTAATTAAGAATAATGTCCCGACCGACAAGAGTAATCTTTTTCCCTAGCCGTCCCAGACGATTCTAAATGTCAGAACATGGTATAATAACGCATTCTAACAATAAATATCAAGTTACAACCCTCTAGGATGCGTATTTTAAGAAATAATTAATAATAATGTCCGGGCGCATTACTTAGTCGACGCTCGAGCGAGTCGTTCGGTGTACCGACACGCGTATTGGTTCGGCGAGCGACGGAGCTCAAGCGAAATATTTCAAAGTCCCGACCGCCAAGAGAAAACTACTTTCCTAACCTTACCTAACCTAACCTAACCGTTAGATCCTTGTATAGTAATGCATTTTAACAATAGATATCATGTTACAACCCCCTGGGATGAGTAATTTTCAAAATAATTCAGAATAATGTCCGGGCGCATTACTTAGTCGGCCGCTCGAGCGAGTCGATCGGAGAGTCGGGGCGCGTCGGTTCGGCGCGCTCGGGAGCTCGAGCGAAATGTTTCTAAGTCCAACCAACAAGAGTAAACTTTTTCCCTAGCCGTCCCAGACGATTCTAAATGTTAGATCATTGTATAATATCGCATTCTAACAATAAATATCAAGTTACAACCCTCTAGGATGCGTATTTTAAGAAATAATTAATAATAATGTCCGGGCGCATTACTTAGTCGACGCTCGAGCGAGTCGTTCGGTGTACCGACACGCGTATTGGTTCGACGAGCGACGGAGCTCGAGCGAAATATTTCAAAGTCCCGACCGTCAAGAGAAAACTACTTTCCTAACCTTACCTAACCTAACCTAACCGTTAGATCCTTGTATAATAATGCATTTTAACAATAGATATCATGTTACAACACCCTGGGATGAGTACTTTTCGAAATAATTCAGAATAATGTCCGGGCGCATTACTTAGCCGGCCGCTCGAGCGAGTCGATCGGAGAGACGGGGCGCGTCGGTTCGGCGCGCTACGGAGCTCGAGCGAAATGTTTCTAAGTCCAACCGACAAGAGTAAACTCCTTTCCCTGACCGGTTCAGACTTTTTTAACTGTTAGATCATCGTATAATAAAGCATTTTAACAATAAATATCAAATTACAGCACTCTAGGTCCCGTATTTTTCGAATTAATTAAGAATAATGTCCCGACCGACAAGAGTAAACTTTTTCCCTAGCCATCCCAGAGGATTCTAAATGTTAGATCATTGTATAATAACGCATTTTAACAATAAATATCAAGTTACAACCCTCTAGGATGCGTATTTTAAGAAATAATTAATAATAATGTCCGGGCGCATTACTTAGTCGACGCTCGAGCGAGTCGTTCGGTGTACCGACACGCGTATTGGTTCGGCGAGCGACGGAGCTCAAGCGAAATATTTCAAAGTCCCGACCGCCAAGAGAAAACTACTTTCCTAACCTTACCTAACCTAACCTAACCGTTAGATCCTTGTATAGTAATGCATTTTAACAATAGATATCATGTTACAACCCCCTGGGATGAGTAATTTTCAAAATAATTCAGAATAATGTCCGGGCGCATTACTTAGTCGGCCGCTCGAGCGAGTCGATCGGAGAGTCGGGGCGCGTCGGTTCGGCGCGCTCGGGAGCTCGAGCGAAATGTTTCTAAGTCCAACCAACAAGAGTAAACTTTTTCCCTAGCCGTCCCAGACGATTCTAAATGTTAGATCATTGTATAATATCGCATTCTAACAATAAATATCAAGTTACAACCCTCTAGGATGCGTATTTTAAGAAATAATTAATAATAATGTCCGGGCGCATTACTTAGTCGACGCTCGAGCGAGTCGTTCGGTGTACCGACACGCGTATTGGTTCGACGAGCGACGGAGCTCGAGCGAAATATTTCAAAGTCCCGACCGTCAAGAGAAAACTACTTTCCTAACCTTACCTAACCTAACCTAACCGTTAGATCCTTGTATAATAATGCATTTTAACAATAGATATCATGTTACAACACCCTGGGATGAGTACTTTTCGAAATAATTCAGAATAATGTCCGGGCGCATTACTTAGCCGGCCGCTCGAGCGAGTCGATCGGAGAGACGGGGCGCGTCGGTTCGGCGCGCTACGGAGCTCGAGCGAAATGTTTCTAAGTCCAACCGACAAGAGTAAACTCCTTTCCCTGACCGGTTCAGACTTTTTTAACTGTTAGATCATCGTATAATAAAGCATTTTAACAATAAATATCAAATTACAGCACTCTAGGTCCCGTATTTTTCGAATTAATTAAGAATAATGTCCCGACCGACAAGAGTAAACTTTTTCCCTAGCCATCCCAGAGGATTCTAAATGTTAGATCATTGTATAATAACGCATTTTAACAATAAATATCAAGTTACAACCCTCTGGGATGAGTATTTCTCGAAATAATTGAGAATAATGTCCGAGCGCATTACTTAGTCGGCCGCTCGAGCGAGTCGATCGGAGAGTCGGGGCGCGTCGGTTCGGCGTGCTAGGGAGCTCGAGCGAAATGTTTCTAAGTCCAACCGACAAGAGTAAACTCCTTTCCCTGTCCGTTCCGGACGGTTCTAACCGTTAGATCATTGTATAACAACGCATTTTAACAATGAATATCAAGTTACAACCCTCTAGGATGAGTATTTTTCGAAATAATTGAGAATAATGTCCGGGCGCATTACTTAGCCGGCCGCTCGGGCGAGTCGTTCGGAGAGTCGGGGCGCGTCGGTTCGGCGCGCTACGGAGCTCGAACGAAATGTTTCTAAGTCCAACCGACAAGAGTAAACTCCTTTCCCTGACCGGTTCAGACGTTTCTAACTGTTAGATCATTGTATAATAAAGCATTTTAACAATAAATATCAAGTTACAGCACTCTAGGACGCGTATTTTTCGAATTAATTAAGAATAATGTCCCGACCGACAAGAGTAAACTTTTTCCCTAGCCGTCCCAGACGATTCTAAATGTCAGATCATGGTATAATAACGCATTCTAACAATAAATATCAAGTTACAACCCTCTAGGATGCGTATTTTAAGAAATAATTAATAATAATGTCCGGGCGCATTACTTAGTCGACGCTCGAGCGAGTCGTTCGGTGTACCGACACGCGTATTGGTTCGGCGAGCGACGGAGCTCAAGCGAAATATTTCAAAGTCCCGACCGCCAAGAGAAAACTACTTTCCTAACCTTACCTAACCTAACCTAACCGTTAGATCCTTGTATAATAATGCATTTTAACAATAGATATCATGTTACAACCCCCTGGGATGAGTAATTTTCAAAATAATTCAGAATAATGTCCGGGCGCATTACTTAGTCGGCCGCTCGAGCGAGTCGATCGGAGAGTCGGGGCGCGTCGGTTCGGCGCGCTAGGGAGCTCGAGCGAAATGTTTCTAAGTCCAACCAACAAGAGTAAACTTTTTCCCGAGCCGTCCCGGACGATTCTAAATGTTAGATCATTGTATAATAACGCATTTTAACAATAAATATCAAGTTACAACACTCTGGGATGAGTATTTCTCGAAATAATTGAGAATAATGTTCGAGCGCATTACTTAGTCGGCCGCTCGAGCGAGTCGTTCGGAGAGTCGGGGCGCGTCGGTTCGGCGCGCTACGGAGCTCGAACGAAATGTTCCTAAGTCCAACCGACAAGAGTAAACTCCTTTCCCTGACCGGTTCAGACTTTTCTAACTGTTAGATCATCGTATAATAAAGCATTTTAACAATAAATATCAAGTTACAGCACTCTAGGACCCGTATTTTTCGAATTAATTAAGAATAATGTAAAAACCGACAAGAGTAAACTTTTTCCCTAGCCATCCCCGGGGATTCTAAATGTTAGATCATTGTATAACAACGCATTTTAACAATAAATATCAAGTTACAACCCTCTGGGATAAGTATTTCTCGAAATAATTGAGAATAATGTCCGGGCGCATTACTTAGTCGGCAGCTCGAGCGATTCGATCGGAGAGTCGGGGCGCGTCGGTTCGGCGCGCTAGGGAGCTCGAGCGAAATGTTTCTAAGTCCAACCGACAAGAGTAAACTTTTTCCCTAGCCGTCCCAGACGATTCTAAATGTTAGATCATTGTATAATAACGCATTTTAACAATAAATATCAAGTTACAACCCTATAGGATGAGTATTTTTCGAAATAATTGAGAATAATGTCCGGGCGCATTACTTAGTCGGCCGCACGAGCGATTCGATCGGAGAGTCGGGGCGCGTCGGTTCGGCGCGCTACGGAGCTCGAGCGAAATGTTTCTAAGTCCAACCGACAAGAGTAAACTTTTTCCCTAGCCGTCCCAGACGATTCTAAATGTTAGATCATTGTATAATAACGCATTTTAACAATAAATATCAAGTTACAACCCTATAGGATGAGTATTTTTCGAAATAATTGAGAATAATGTCCGGGCGCATTACTTAGTCGGCCGCACGAGCGATTCGATCGGAGAGTCGGGGCGCGTCGGTTCGGCGCGCTACGGAGCTCGAGCGAAATGTTTCTAAGTCCAACCGACAAGAGTAAACTCCTTTCCCTGACCGGTTCAGACTTCTCTAACTGTTAGATCATCGTATAATAACGCATTTTAACCATAAATATCAAGTTACAACCCTCTAGGATGAGTATTTTTCGAATTAATTAAGAATAATGTGAAAACCGACAAGAGTAAACTTTTTCCCTAGCCATCCCAGAGGATTCTAAATGTTAGATCATTGTATAATAACGCATTTTAACAATAAATATCAAGTTACAACCCTCTGGGATGAGTATTTCTCGAAATAATTGAGAATAATGTCCGAGCGCATTACTTAGTCGGCCGCTCGAGCGTGTCGATCGGAGAGTCGGGGCGCGTCGGTTCGGCGCGCTACGGAGCTCGAGCGAAATGTTTCTAAGTCCAACCGACAAGAGTAAACTCCTTTCCCTGACCGGTTCAGACTTCTCTAACTGTTAGATCATCGTATAATAACGCATTTTAACCATAAATATCAAGTTACAACCCTCTAGGATGAGTATTTTTCGAATTAATTAAGAATAATGTAAAAACCGACAAGAGTAAACTTTTTCCCTAGCCATCCCAGAGGATTCTAAATGTTAGATCATTGTATAATAACGCATTTTAACAATAAATATCAAGTTACAACCCTCTGGGATGAGTATTTCTCGAAATAATTGAGAATAATGTCCGAGCGCATTACTTAGTCGGCCGCTCGAGCGAGTCGATCGGAGAGTCGGGGCGCGTCGGTTCGGCGTGCTAGGGAGCTCGAACGAAATGTTTCTAAGTCCATCCGACAAGAGTAAACTTCTTTCCCTGACCGGTTCAGACTTTTCTAACTGTTAGATCATCGTATAATAAAGCATTTTAACAATAAATATCAAATTACAGCACTCTAGGACCCGTTTTTTTCGAATTAATTAAGAATAATGTCTCGACCGACAAGAGTAAACTTTTTCCCTAGCCATTCCAAACGATTCTAAATATTAGATCATTGTATAATAACGCATTTTAAAAATAAACCTTAAGTTACAACCCTGTAGGATGCGTTCTTTTCGACTTATTGAAAAATAATTTTCCGAGGTATATGTCGCAACACGCCGCTGCGAATGGAGACTTACGCCGGTAGGATAGGACCCAACACGCCGCTAGGATTGGAGCCAACACGCCGCTAGGATTGGAGCCAACACGCCGCTGCGAATGGAACAATACGCCGCTGGGATTGGAGCTATACGCCGCTAGGATTGGAGCCGACACGCCGCTGGGATTGGAGCTATACGCCGCCGGGATTGGAGCTATACGCCGCTAGGATTGGAGCCAACACGCCGCTAGGATTGGAGCTATACGCCGCTAGGATTGGAGCCAATACGCCGCCGGGATTGGAGCTATACGCCGCTGGGATTGGAGCTATACGCCGCTATGATTGGAGCTGACACGCCGCTGGGATTGGAGCTATACGCCGCTGTAGGCGGAAAGCAATACGCAATGCTTCCAAGTCCCGATCGCCATAGTAAACTTCTTTCCTAACCGTTCTGAACGGTCCTAACTGTTAGATCATTGTATAATAATGCATTTGAAGTAGAAATATCAAGTTACAACTCTCCAGGATGCGTGCTTCTCGAGTTATTGAAAAATAATTTTCCGAGTTATATGTCGGCCTGTACTAAATGTGTTCTACCGGGTCTTGCGGGTAAACGGCGGGAGTAAATCTTGGTCTGTACTGTTAGGTAGGTTCTTCCTGAATATGTTTGCGATGCGCGTGATTGGATTAACGCGATTCCCGCTGTCCCTACCTTTTTTTTCGTACGAACCGTGACTGACGATTTGCGCGGATATTGGGATGCAGGTTTTGGCTGATTTAATTGTCAATAAGAGATGATGTTATCATTTGAAATAGTACAATATGTTAATATTGTATTATTCGTATTTCACTAAGAAAATGAAAAATTTATATTTTAATATTTGCGTTTAAATGAAATGAATTATTTTCAGATTACATAACGTTACATCGTTCAAATAATATAAAGTACAACTGCCGTTTGTTTCAGTATACCGCAACAACTAAGAGGAATACGCTGCTCGAAGATGGAGCAGTACGGCGCTGGAACATGAATAAAACTATACGCCGCTAGGACTTTGGCAATGCGCCGTTCTTACTGAAAGCATTACGCCGCCGGGATTGGAGCTATACGCCGCTAGGATTGGAGCCGATACGCCGCCGGGATTGGAGCTATACGCCGCTAGGATTGGAGCCAACACGCCGCTAGGATTGGAGCTATACGCCGCTAGGATTGGAGCCGATACGCCGCTGGGATTGGAGCTATACGCCGCCGGGATTGGAGCTATACGCCGCTAGGATTGGAGCCAATACGCCGCCGGGATTGGAGCTATACGCCGCTGGGATTGGAGCTATACGCCGCTATGATTGGAGCTGACACGCCGCTGGGATTGGAGCTATACGCCGCTGTAGGCGGAAAGCAATACGCAATGCTTCCAAGTCCCGATCGCCATAGTAAACTTCTTTCCTAACCGTTCTGAACGGTCCTAACTGTTAGATCATTGTATAATAATGCATTTGAAGTAGAAATATCAAGTTACAACTCTCCAGGATGCGTGCTTCTCGAGTTATTGAAAAATAATTTTCCGAGTTATATGTCGGCCTGTACTAAATGTGTTCTACCGGGTCTTGCGGGTAAACGGCGGGAGTAAATCTTGGTCTGTACTGTTAGGTAGGTTCTTCCTGAATATGTTTGCGATGCGCGTGATTGGATTAACGCGATTCCCGCTGTCCCTACCTTTTACGAGGTACAGTATTCCTCCCTTGAGGAGGATCGCCAAGAATGAATGTCCCTACCTTTTTTTTCGTACGAACCGTGACTGACGATTTGCGCGGATATTGGGATGCAGGTTTTGGCTGATTTAATTGTCAATAAGAGATGATGTTATCATTTGAAATAGTACAATATGTTAATATTGTATTATTCGTATTTCACTAAGAAAATGAAAAATTTATATTTTAATATTTGCGTTTAAATGAAATGAATTATTTTCAGATTACATAACGTTACATCGTTCAAATAATATAAAGTACAACTGCCGTTTGTTTCAGTATACCGCAACAACTAAGAGGAATACGCTGCTCGAAGATGGAGCAGTACGGCGCTGGAACATGAATAAAACTATACGCCGCTAGGACTTTGGCAATGCGCCGTTCTTACTGAAAGCATTACGCCGCCGGGATTGGAGCTATACGCCGCTAGGATTGGAGCCGATACGCCGCCGGGATTGGAGCTATACGCCGCTAGGATTGGAGCCAACACGCCGCTAGGATTGGAGCTATACGCCGCTAGGATTGGAGCCGATACGCCGCTGGGATTGGAGCTATACGCCGCCGGGATTGGAGCTATACGCCGCTAGGATTGGAGCCAATACGCCGCCGGGATTGGAGCTATACGCCGCTGGGATTGGAGCTATACGCCGCTATGATTGGAGCTGACACGCCGCTGGGATTGGAGCTATACGCCGCTGTAGGCGGAAAGCAATACGCAATGCTTCCAAGTCCCGATCGCCATAGTAAACTTCTTTCCTAACCGTTCTGAACGGTCCTAACTGTTAGATCATTGTATAATAATGCATTTGAAGTAGAAATATCAAGTTACAACTCTCCAGGATGCGTGCTTCTCGAGTTATTGAAAAATAATTTTCCGAGTTATATGTCGGCCTGTACTAAATGTGTTCTACCGGGTCTTGCGGGTAAACGGCGGGAGTAAATCTTGGTCTGTACTGTTAGGTAGGTTCTTCCTGAATATGTTTGCGATGCGCGTGATTGGATTAACGCGATTCCCGCTGTCCCTACCTTTTTTTTCGTACGAACCGTGACTGACGATTTGCGCGGATATTGGGATGCAGGTTTTGGCTGATTTAATTGTCAATAAGAGATGATGTTATCATTTGAAATAGTACAATATGTTAATATTGTATTATTCGTATTTCACTAAGAAAATGAAAAATTTATATTTTAATATTTGCGTTTAAATGAAATGAATTATTTTCAGATTACATAACGTTACATCGTTCAAATAATATAAAGTACAACTGCCGTTTGTTTCAGTATACCGCAACAACTAAGAGGAATACGCTGCTCGAAGATGGAGCAGTACGGCGCTGGAACATGAATAAAACTATACGCCGCTAGGACTTTGGCAATGCGCCGTTCTTACTGAAAGCATTACGCCGCCGGGATTGGAGCTATACGCCGCTAGGATTGGAGCCGATACGCCGCCGGGATTGGAGCTATACGCCGCTAGGATTGGAGCCAACACGCCGCTAGGATTGGAGCCAACACGCCGCTGCGAATGGAACAATACGCCGCTAGGATTGGAGCCAACACGCCGCTGGGATTGGAGCTATACGCCGCTGCGAATGGAACATTACGCCGCTAGGATTGGAGCCAATACGCCGCTGGAACTGAAAGCAATACGCCGCCGGAACTGAAACCAATACGCCGCCGGAACTGAAAG
>CAXAAD010000329.1:375000-400000 GCA_963966675.1 Lasioglossum calceatum | reverse complement strand
CCTCTCGTCTAGGGCAACCAGCCTACCAAGGCGCCTCGCCAACACTTTATGGAAGGTCCTTGTCAGTACTGAGGAGACCGTGATCGGCCTGAAATCCCCTGGCTCTTTCGCATCGTCTTTCTTCGGAATTAGGGTGGTCCTTGCTTCCAGAAGGTGTTGCGGAAGTTTCCCGCATATGAGGAACAAGTTAACTATCCTCAGCAATATCCCTATTGGGACTGCTTTTACTTGACGAGCCGTTAAGCCGTCCGGCCCCGGAGAGGTGGTTAGTTCCGGGTAGGATTCCCGCAGCTCTAGACCATCAATCGGCTCCCATGCCAGTACCTTATTGGCTTTTTGTCCGGTTCCAGGTGACGATTTATCCTCGCATGTCATGACGGTGCGCCAAAATGAAGTCATAGACTCCTTCTCAGGTACCTTAGCACCGCTTTTGTTGTCTAGGATCACATTTAGACATTTGCAAGGATTCTTCTTCCAGGCGCGTTGCGTCCGGGCGTAATCTGCACGTCGTTCCTGCCTTTTGGTAAGACGTTTACCAGGCCTATCCTTTTTCTTCACTGGTCGTTGTTTCTCAGTGGGCAGAGGAAATACCTGAAGTAGGTAGATCTCCAGCTCCTCGAATATCCTGTCCACTGTCCATGTTTGAATGTTTCCGCAGATGTCGTTTAGGTGTTCTGCGCGGAAATCTGTGCCCTTTATTGGCTTAAGCTTGCCAAAGTAGTTCGCTATCTTTTGAACCAAGTCGATGTCCTCATCGTTTGAATCCGTCTGTGTTGTTGGTGACGGTTCAGCCCCCTGTGATTCCGTTTCCATCTCTTGTATGAGTTCCAACACCCTGGTCCTGTGTCTTGCACTCTTTCTTTGACCTTTGATGGCCTCCAGGGTGCGGTTTGGGAATAGGGGTAGGAGGGCTTGGTTCATGAAGCGTTCTTTGCCTTCAAGCGTGATACGTGCCTCTTGCCGTGCCAACAGCGCTGCTTCCTCGATGGTCCAGGGAGCCTTCTTGCTTGGATGTGCCTCGAGTTGACTCTCATCATACCACTCTTTGTGCGCCCGTTGTTGATGCACACCTCTCCCTCTGGAACTAGGAAACGTCCTGTCACATCCTGGTGCTCCGCACTTAAAAATCTCAACGGAATTGGAGTTGACCACTTCGTCCCCGGTCTGTGAAGTTGGGCCCGGCGAGCCTGAGGGCCCACCGGCTAAATTGTAATTATTCATCCGAGGCAATTTATTATTCTTTGGGCCAACTTAAAAACGGTCGAGAGGGCTGGCAACCCCCAGGTCCGTGAGTCGCAGCGGCGGTTCTTTGCTATCTCCCGAAGGAGACATTGCCCGGCGGGAACCAACTTGGAGGCGACCGCTTACTAAACTATGACAGATTCCGAAGAATCGCTCTTAGGGACTGATCTCGGATACTAGTACCGGCGAACCGGCCCGACACCTCAAGCGACCGCCCTAAGAGAGTCATAGTTACTCCCGCCGTTTACCCGCGCTTTTTTGAATTTCTTCACGTTGACATTCAGAGCACTGGGCAGAAATCACATTGCGTCAACACCCGTGGGGGCCATCGCAATGCTTTGTTTTAATTAGACAGTCGGATTCCCCTAGTCCGTGCCAGTTCTGAGCTGAGCGTTGAATGGCGGCCGAAGAGGACGATCGTTCTAGACGAAAGCCTCGCAGCAAGGAAGATCCGCGGGAGGCCAAGGCACGGGACCGAGCTCGGATTCCCATCAATAATGTGTTCACCTCGCCCAGGCCCGGCACGTCAGCCAGACCCGCTTCCCGACCAAGCCCGACACGCCCCGCTCCTCAGAGCCAATCCTTATTCCGAAGTTACGGATCCAATTTGCCGACTTCCCTTACCTACATTAATCTATCGACTAGAGGCTCTTTACCTTGGAGACCTGCTGCGGATATGGGTACGAACCGGCGCGACACCTCCACGTGGCCCTCTCCTGGATTTTCAAGGTCCGAGGGGAAGATCCGGACACCGCCGCAACTGCGGTGCTCTTCGCGTTCCAAACCCTATCTCCCTGCTAGAGGTTTCCAGGGAACTCGAACGCTTATACAGAAAAGAAAACTCTCCCCGGATCTCCCGACGGCGTCTCCAGGTCATTTTGGGTTACCCCGACGAACACTCTTACGAGGGCCCGATTGGTATGCGGTTCCGCTGCCGGGTTCCGGAATAGAAACCGGATTCCCTTTCGCCCGATGGGTGTGTCTGTGTGTTTGTTTGTTTATCAATACTTTGATATTTTTGCTCACTCTCTCTCTTAGGACACCTCATCTACATAGGATTTCTCTTAGGGCTTAGGATCGACTGACTCGTGTGCAACGGCTGTTCACACGAAACCCTTCTCCACGTCAGTCCTCCAGGGCCTCGCTGGAGTATTTGCTACTACCACCAAGATCTGCACCGACGGCGGCTCCAGGCAGGCTCACGCCCAGACCCTTCTGCGCACACCGCCGCGACCCTCCTACTCGTCAGAGCTTCATGGAAGACGCGCCTTTCGGAAAAAGCTAACGTCAACCTCACTTGCCGCTGACGGCGGAGTATAGGCGCGACGCTTCAGCGCCATCCATTTTCAGGGCTAGTTGCTTCGGCAGGTGAGTTGTTACACACTCCTTAGCGGATTCCGACTTCCATGGCCACCGTCCTGCTGTCTTAAGCAACCAACGCCTTTCATGGTATCCCATAAGCGTCGACTTAGGCGCCTTAACTCTGCGTTTGGTTCATCCCACAGCGCCAGTTCTGCTTACCAAAATTGGCCCACTTGGCACTCTGATCCAATATTATAATCTCGTGGCTTCATTGATCCAAGCAAGCCAGAGATCTCACCCATTTAAAGTTTGAGAATAGGTTGAGGTCGTTTCGGCCCCAAGGCCTCTAATCATTCGCTTTACCAGATGAGACTCGCACACGTTCATCAAAAGAGAACGAGCGAGTGCCAGCTATCCTGAGGGAAACTTCGGAGGGAACCAGCTACTAGATGGTTCGATTAGTCTTTCGCCCCTATACCCAGTTCCGACGATCGATTTGCACGTCAGAATCGCTACGGACCTCCATCAGGGTTTCCCCTGACTTCGTCCTGACCAGGCATAGTTCACCATCTTTCGGGTCCCAACGTGTACGCTCTGGGTGCGCCTCTTCTCGCAATGAGAACGAGACGCCCCGGGAGTGCGAGGCCGCATCGTGACGCGGCCCATCCTCCCTTGGTCGACGCTAAGGTACGACCTTCACTTTCATTGCGCCTTTAGGTTTACATGTCCCAATGACTCGCGCACATGTTAGACTCCTTGGTCCGTGTTTCAAGACGGGTCCTGAGAGTACCCAAAGCAGTAGCGTCGCTGACCGGTAATTCAAAGCTTGGCCAGTCCGAGGACACCGCCTGCTAACAGCTGGTTAGGCCCGGAGCCGGCACTAGGTCCGTACCATCCGGGTGACAAACTAACCGAGCTTGCGGCGGGCCTGACGCACACACATTCGAAAATGGATTGGTTGCGGCCCGATACCGTCAGAGTACCGTCACGCAGCCGGCCAGGTGATCGAGCGTCTGCCGTGTGCGCGCGAAGGCGACACGACAGGCAACAACTCGAGCCGTAGACCGACACGCAACGGGTCGCGACGTTCTACTAAGGGAGAAGTGCACGACTACGCGACCGGAACATTTGCCGAAGATGGTGTACCCTCGCACTGGAACCACCGAAGTGGCCCATTGCGGGCTATCTGCGCACCAACGGAAGCCAGCCTCGTCGACGATGAATCTCCCCATTCGATCTTTTGGGTTTCTCAGGTTTACCCCTGAACGGTTTCACGTACTCTTGAACTCTCTCTTCAAAGTTCTTTTCAACTTTCCCTCACGGTACTTGTTCGCTATCGGTCTCGTGGTCATATTTAGCCTTAGATGGAGTTTACCACCCACTTAGGGCTGCACTCTCAAGCAACCCGACTCTAAGGAGAGGTCCTCCCGAAACGCGTACCAGTCGCTACGGGCCTGGCACCCTCTACGGGTAAATGGCCCCATTCAAGATGGACTTGGACGCGGTTCGACGTCTCGGGATAAATTGACCCTCCTGAACACTACATTTCCCAACGGCAGAACCGCGGGATTCAGTGCTGGGCTAATTCCTGTTCGCTCGCCGCTACTAAGGAAATCCTTGTTAGTTTCTTTTCCTCCGCTTAGTAATATGCTTAAATTCAGCGGGTAATCTCGCCTACTCTGAGGTCGTCATACGTGATACAAAATTTTGTGTTTCTCCGAAAGAGCGTAAAAGCAGTACTCGCGAAAACGTACAAAGCACAAAAAAAAAAAAGAAAAAAAAGAAAACGAAACAACACTACACGACAGAAGAGAAAGGTAACGAAAAACCGATATATGCCTTATGCGCCACACCAAAGTGTCTTCTTTTTCTTTCTTCATTATTTGCACGTCGATCGGAAACTCTCGCTAGACGATCTGGCCGGTAAACATTAACGTCCGTCGAAAAGAACTTCCGGGGACTGGACGACCGACAGATCGCGCGGTTCCGCACGAATCGACAAATGAAGAAAAGAAAAGACATGGGGCGACCGACATAAAAGGTTTTTTCATAATACACCTTATCTCTCCGCGGTGCTGTTCCGCGCGTGACACAACAAGCAGCGTGTTTTGCGCCCGTGTGACAATCAAGTTCGAAATAAGCCTCGCCAATAGAGGAGTATATATATATATATATATATATATATATATATATATATAACCCGGTGGGATTTCTTTTTCTCTCTACTCTAATTTACCAATTAACACACGGGGGTACAGAAACGTTGCGCACGAAACGATGTATCATCGATCAAACACGCACACTTACACCAAAGAGACACGAGAGAAAGAGAGTAAGATCTCAAGACGCACATAGGCCGTCATCAGTACAATTCAACGCGAACGTGGCGATGGAATGGCAATCGCGCAGATTAGCGAGGACAAGTCGACGACGGGGAATAATTCCGACCCGATCAAGTACGACGTGTTCATCCCGCACGATGCTGCGCGTTGCTCCGCTGTCCATCGATCATCAAAGCGTTCGGTAGAACGAGAGATCTCTTTCGTCTCTTCCCTCGAAGACTCGAAAAGGTTAGAGTGTGATAATATGTGTTTGTCGAAATCGCCGGCAACGACGACCCTCCGCCGTAACGCAATTATAACGTAGAGTTAAGAAACGCATCCACGCACAGGCATATTCTCTCCCTGGGGCTTAACATTGCACACCACACCACACTCTGTGTGTCACAGCAGTATTCTTTTTCTCTTTTATATTTGTGTGTCCATCTCTGTAGTCTCTTGAGACATACCTCTTTCGTATACGCATCATTTCAGGCGACGTCGGGAGCGCGTTAAATGTTCATGAGTGAAAACACGCTTCTTTCCGCAAGGCGAATCGTTTCGCAGAGAAGGTGAGAGATTTGGAGATCCTCGTCGAAGCGGTGCCTTACGGGCGGTCGTATTGAAAATACGACTCACGACACCGTAAAACACTCACGCAAGTCCGAACGTAAGAAATACCAATCCCTACTTCGCTTCTCGTTGAAACTATTATTATAGGTATTGTATGTATATGTTTAAGACGCAATGCGAAATTGGCGATTTTCACAGAACCGCGACAAACGCCGACGAAACGCCCATCATTCGCTCGTACGTAGCATCTTTGCAACCCGACTCAGAAACGCTCTTTGGCGCCCTCCAAAAATATTTGGAGAGGTAAGCGACGGCGGGGACTTACAAGAGCAACGCAAGCAGTATATGGTTACGTAAACGACCCTCAGCCAGGCGTGGTCCAGGAATTGTATCCGTGGACCGCAATGTGCGTTCGAAATGTCGATGTTCATGTGTCCTGCAGTTCACACGTTGACGCGCAATTAGCTGCGTTCTTCATCGACCCACGAGCCAAGTGATCCACCGTTCAGGGTAATCGTATATATTTTTGATTTATAAATCAATATATGTATAAGTCTCTTGTTCTGCGGTTCGTAAGAACGCATTGTACCTGAATGATCCAACCAGCGCGCGAAGGAGATTCAGGCGTCGTTTTAAGGACGACACTATCGTCGTCCGTAGAAACGGAAAAAAAACCGTCAGAATACGCGCGAGACTGTTGCACGTATCTGACGGCCGGGCGAACAGTACATTGAAAAACCGTCAAAGTGGAAAACGCGGAGAGGAATATTCTGAAAACGACGGGGATCGTAGACAACCCGATACTGGATCCAGAAAAACACATCCTCTCCTCTTCACTCATTTATTGGAAGATGCGAGAGAGAACGGAGGACTTCACGGCCGGCTCTGGCAGCGGTCATTCGTCCCAAGCTCACGCGGTGCACCAATTGGGCCACACTCACGGAGTAGGGTGTCAGACTCACGACTGCTTTAAAAGCGAGCTTCACGAGCCGGTCCACTTCCCGTAAAACACATTTCCATTAAAATGTTGTGTGTGCTCGAGGAACGATAAATTCCGATACAAGCGGACTCACGAGCCGGCTCTGGCAGCGGTCTTCGTCCCAAGCTCACGTGGCGCACCAATTGGGCCACACGCACGGAGTAGGGTCTCAGACTCGCGACTGCTTTATTAGCGAGCTCACGGCCGGTCCTCTCGGAACACCGTTATTCTTCGGAACGATATTTCATATATTATTTTATTCGATACACTAGAGCGGACTCACGAGCCGGCTCTGGCAGCGGTCATTCGTCCCAAGCTCACGTGGCGCACCAATTGGGCCACACGCACGGAGTAGGGTGTCAGACTCGCGACTGCTTTAGCGAGCTTCACGAGCCGGTCCGCTCAGCTCGAATGTATAATAAATATATGTGGTATATGTTCCGTCGTACAACGAACACCGCGTGCGGCGCAACGTATCGTGCTCTTGGCTATACGCGAACTCGAGATAAATAGAGAGCGGGACTCACAGCCGGCTCTGGCAGCGGTCATTCGTCCCAAGCTCACGCGGTGCACCAATTGGGCCACACGCACGGAGTAGGGTGTCAGACTCACGACTGCTTTAGCGAGCTTCACGAGCCGGTCCTTCGCGTCTCTTCTATCTTCTCGATGTTCGCGAACGAACGCAACACGTGCAACCGCGCGTTTTCCACGGGTTACCCTGAGATTTTGTTTGTCCTCTTTTGGGGACACCGTTTCCAACGGACGACTCCGGACATACCTACGCACGGAGGCGAAGACCGAGGAAGCGTGATATGTGAATTCGAATCGACGCTTACATCCCTGTTCATGCGCGACCGTGAAAAATATGTCCGTATATAGAAGTGTAGAGAGCCTACACGACGCAGAGAACACCAAAGGCGTTATTACATATGGTATATACACAACACTCTTTGACACGAGGTATTTTTCAAAGAGAACGACCACCCGATGGCGGGTGAAAGAAAACATCGGTGTGTGATAATCGTAAACGACGGGTATTTCTATATTCGTGTGTCGATCTGTAGCATTCAGCGTCCGACGAGAAATCGTACGTACCTGATCGTTCGAGTTTGCAAATGCGAACGTCGGTAATGTTGACGATTCCCGAAGACCCGAAGTACAGGCTCTTCAGCACTCACTCCCCAATACAAGTAAACGATATACCACACAACGCGATGCTCTCTCCACCTTCGCGCAAGCACCGTATTTCTGGCCCGTCGTTCTCAATCCCATTGTCGAAAGAGACTGTGTGCCGTATATATATACGCCGTGTTAATGCACGACATGGTGTTTCTCTGGCGGGCTCTCTTGCGCCTTTTTTTCATATCACCAACGGACGGGAGAATCGCGCCGCGTTGAGTAACTATGATGTACTCCGTGTAAAACGCGAAAGCGCGACCTCCTCACGTAAGCCGTTGGTGTTATGCATGGGGAGTAGTCGTCTCGCTATTGACGCTCTTATACGCTACTCCCCTTTTTCTTTATATTTTCATCGCATGAGACACGATGACACAGGAGAGTGAAATTCCTTTTATATCATATAACCTTGTTACTCTCCCGTCGTTCTTTTCTGTTTGACAGAGAACGTTTCTGTTCTCTCTCATTCTGTTTGTTCGTTCGTTTGATTGTTTGTTTCATTTTCACAGCTTTTCCCATTTTTTGTATATATATATACTTTTCAGCTTTTCCCATTTTTTGTATATATTATATACTTTTTCTTGGATCTTATGGACGATTTGTTTATTTTAATGATCCTTCCGCAGGTTCACCTACGGAAACCTTGTTACGACTTTTACTTCCTCTAAATGATCAAGTTTGGTCATCTTCCCGGCAACATCGGCAATGCCGAAACATTGCCGCGTACTAGTCCGAAGACCTCACTAAATCATTCAATCGGTAGTAGCGACGGGCGGTGTGTACAAAGGGCAGGGACGTAATCAACGCGAGCTTATGACTCGCGCTTACTGGGAATTCCTCGTTCATGGGGAATAATTGCAAGCCCCAATCCCTAGCACGAAGGAGGTTCAACGGCAGAAGCCGGGGGCCTTCGAGATACCATAAGTTACGTCTATTTAGCAGGCTAGAGTCTCGTTCGTTATCGGAATTAACCAGACAAATCGCTCCACCAACTAAGAACGGCCATGCACCACCACCCACCGAATCAAGAAAGAGCTATCAATCTGTCAATCCTTCCGGTGTCCGGGCCTGGTGAGGTTTCCCGTGTTGAGTCAAATTAAGCCGCAGGCTCCACTCCTGGTGGTGCCCTTCCGTCAATTCCTTTAAGTTTCAGCTTTGCAACCATACTTCCCCCGGAACCCAAAAGCTTTGGTTTCCCGGAAGCTGCCCGCCGAGTCATCGTAGGAACTTCGGCGGATCGCTAGCTGGCATCGTTTATGGTTAGAACTAGGGCGGTATCTGATCGCCTTCGAACCTCTAACTTTCGTTCTTGATTAATGAAAACATTTTTGGCAAATGCTTTCGCTTCTGTCCGTCTTGCGACGATCCAAGAATTTCACCTCTAACGTCGCAATACGAATGCCCCCATCTGTCCCTATTAATCATTACCTCGGGGTTCCGAAAACCAACAAAATAGAACCGAGGTCCTATTCCATTATTCCATGCACACAGTATTCAGGCGAAGATAGCCTGCTTTGAGCACTCTAATTTGTTCAAAGTAAACGTACCGGCCCACCTCGACACTCAGTGAAGAGCACCGCGATGGGATATTAGTTGGACCGCCCCGTGAAGAGCAAGCCCACCGGTAGGACGTACCACATAATGCCAGTTAAACACCGCGAGCGGTGAACCGACACTGTGACACACAGATTCAACTACGAGCTTTTTAACCGCAACAACTTTAATATACGCTATTGGAGCTGGAATTACCGCGGCTGCTGGCACCAGACTTGCCCTCCAATGGATCCTCGTTAAAGGATTTAAAGTGTACTCATTCCGATTACGGGGCCTCGGATGAGTCCCGTATCGTTATTTTTCGTCACTACCTCCCCGTGCCGGGAGTGGGTAATTTGCGCGCCTGCTGCCTTCCTTGGATGTGGTAGCCGTTTCTCAGGCTCCCTCTCCGGAATCGAACCCTGATTCCCCGTTACCCGTTACAACCATGGTAGGCGCAGAATCTACCATCGACAGTTGATAAGGCAGACATTTGAAAGATGCGTCGCCGGTGCTAGAAGACCATGCGATCAGCACAAAGTTATTCAGAGTCACCAAAGCAAACGATGGACGAACGTTACCGCCCGCCACCGATTGGTTTTGATCTAATAAAAGCGTTCCTACCATCTCTGGTCGGAACTCTGTTTTGCATGTATTAGCTCTAGAATTACCACAGTTATCCAAGTAAATGTTGGTACGATCTAAGAAACCATAACTGATTTAATGAGCCATTCGCGGTTTCACCTTAATGCGGCATGTACTGAGACATGCATGGCTTAATCTTTGAGACAAGCATATGACTACTGGCAGGATCAACCAGGGAGCTTCGACAATTTTTGTCGTTTCATATATATATAATACTTATATTATTTCATGTGTCTTTTCGTCGCCAGCTCTTTCAGAGACAGGTCGACGACACTCTCTTTTACTTTCTCCTCTCTGTTCGTTTTCTATTTCATTTATAATTCCATTTTTACTCGTTCGAATTCTCAGAGAACCTTTCGAACGAGTTTATATCATATTCCAACTATTCCTCTTCCTTCTTCTCTCTCCTCTCTCTCTCTTCGTTTTATATTTCATATAATTTCATTTTTACTCGTTCGAATTCTCAGAGAACCTTTCGAACGAGTTTATATAAATTCCTTCTCCTCCTCCTTCTTCTCTCTTCTCCTCTCAACTTTCTTCCATTTCTCAACTTCGAAAAAATTCCTTTTGTCAGTTTCCTTTCTCTCTTTCCATTTCTCAACCTCGAACAAATTCCTTTGATAGTTTCCTTCTTCGTTCTCGGTTTATGTTTCTCATCATATCATCACGAATCATAAGTATGAAATTCCTTTTTAATATTTCCTTTTTGCGTTTCTCTCGAGAACAAATTCCTTTTCAATATATTCCTTTCGTGTTCTTATTCCGAAGAGAACGTTCATATAGGGTTGCGCTAACATCGGAAGATGCGTATAGCTCGGAGCATCGTACCATCCCATAAACCTTAAAGCACGTAACCACGGGCGCTGGACAATCGACACAAGTGCCGAGGAAGCGCGGACAGGACGCATGCTGTACTTGGGTTTCCCATGCTCGTCTGCTCGCTCTGGGCTTGACGAAAGCCAACCTCATTATTATATGACGTTTCTCTGCAAACATTTAGTTTGACTTCTATCTAGTTTTAGTTTCTCTCAAACTTCAGTCCCTAACTATCCCAAATTTTTCGCTCGGATAGAAGAGTTGATGCTCAGTTAGTACGAGTATACACATATCAGTGAATACAAGTCACCAACCTCCTCGATGGGAGGTTCGCCACATAAGGGCCATTCGGTCTAAGACACCGACCCGTGGCAATGCTGTGTAGAGAAAGGTTTCGATACGAAGCACGGTACGAAACAGTCGAGACCGAAGTCTCGAGGCGCCGTGAGCTGCTTCTCGACCGAGATCGTAGAATAGCCCCAAGCGCGCGCTGAACCGCCCGACTCGCCGAACCGTCGAGTCTCTTACAGATACCGAACGGCCGGGAAGGACGCCGGCGCCGCGCGGTGAATAGCACGCGCGCTTATGGGCGCAAACCGCCGCGGCAACAGCCCATCCGGCGGGGCTGTTGGGACTTAGAAAAATTTTCACATGAAAAATTTTTTTGTAAAGTACAATTAATGTTTACATTTCCAGGATATTTAACACAAAATATTCAACTTTTCATATACTATCACGGCACTTTGAACATTTTTCAAGTCCAACCGCCAAGAGTAAACTTTTTTTCTATCGTTCCTAGGCAATTATAAATATTAGATCATTGTATAATAAAGCATTTTAACAATAAATATCAAGTTTCAATCATCTAGGTTGAGTATTTATCGAAATAATTAAGAATAATGTCCGGGCGCATTACTTCCGAGCGAAATTTTTCAAAGTCCAACCGACAAGAGTAAACATTTTTCCTAGCCGTTTCAGACGTTTCTAACTGTTAGATCATTGTATAATAAAGCATTTTAACAATAAATATTAAGTTACAGCACTCTAGGACGCGTATTTTTCGAATTAATTAAGAATAATGTCCCGACCGACAAGAGTAAACTTTTTCCCTAGCCGTCCCAGACGATTCTAAATGTTAGATCATGGTATAATAACGCATTCTAACAATAAATATCAAGTTACAACCCTCTAGGATGCGTATTTTAAGAAATAATTAATAATAATGTCCGGGCGCATTACTTAGTCGACGCTCGAGCGAGTCGTTCGGTGTACCGACACGCGTATTGGTTCGACGAGCGACGGAGCTCGAGCGAAATATTTCAAAGTCCCGACCGCCAAGAGAAAACTACTTTCCTAACCTTACCTAACCTAACCTAACCGTTAGATCCTTGTATAATAATGCATTTTAACAATAGATATCATGTTACAACACCCTGGGATGAGTACTTTTCGAAATAATTCAGAATAATGTCCGGGCGCATTACTTAGCCGGCCGCTCGAGCGAGTCGATCGGAGAGACGGGGCGCGTCGGTTCGGCGCGCTACGGAGCTCGAGCGAAATGTTTCTAAGTCCAACCGACAAGAGTAAACTCCTTTCCCTGACCGGTTCAGACTTTTTTAACTGTTAGATCATCGTATAATAAAGCATTTTAACAATAAATATCAAATTACAGCACTCTAGGTCCCGTATTTTTCGAATTAATTAAGAATAATGTCCCGACCGACAAGAGTAAACTTTTTCCCTAGCCATCCCAGAGGATTCTAAATGTTAGATCATTGTATAATAACGCATTTTAACAATAAATATCAAGTTACAACCCTCTGGGATGAGTATTTCTCGAAATAATTAATAATAATGTCCGGGCGCATTACTTAGTCGACGCTCGAGCGAGTCGTTCGGTGTACCGACACGCGTATTGGTTCGACGAGCGACGGAGCTCGAGCGAAATATTTCAAAGTCCCGACCGCCAAGAGAAAACTACTTTCCTAACCTTACCTAACCTAACCTAACCGTTAGATCCTTGTATAATAATGCATTTTAACAATAGATATCATGTTACAACACCCTGGGATGAGTACTTTTCGAAATAATTCAGAATAATGTCCGGGCGCATTACTTAGCCGGCCGCTCGAGCGAGTCGATCGGAGAGACGGGGCGCGTCGGTTCGGCGCGCTACGGAGCTCGAGCGAAATGTTTCTAAGTCCAACCGACAAGAGTAAACTCCTTTCCCTGACCGGTTCAGACTTTTTTAACTGTTAGATCATCGTATAATAAAGCATTTTAACAATAAATATCAAATTACAGCACTCTAGGTCCCGTATTTTTCGAATTAATTAAGAATAATGTCCCGACCGACAAGAGTAAACTTTTTCCCTAGCCATCCCAGAGGATTCTAAATGTTAGATCATTGTATAATAACGCATTTTAACAATAAATATCAAGTTACAACCCTCTGGGATGAGTATTTCTCGAAATAATTGAGAATAATGTCCGAGCGCATTACTTAGTCGGCCGCTCGAGCGAGTCGATCGGAGAGTCGGGGCGCGTCGGTTCGGCGTGCTAGGGAGCTCGAGCGAAATGTTTCTAAGTCCAACCGACAAGAGTAAACTCCTTTCCCTGTCCGTTCCGGACGGTTCTAACCGTTAGATCATTGTATAACAACGCATTTTAACAATGAATATCAAGTTACAACCCTCTAGGATGAGTATTTTTCGAAATAATTGAGAATAATGTCCGGGCGCATTACTTAGCCGGCCGCTCGGGCGAGTCGTTCGGAGAGTCGGGGCGCGTCGGTTCGGCGCGCTACGGAGCTCGAACGAAATGTTTCTAAGTCCAACCGACAAGAGTAAACTCCTTTCCCTGACCGGTTCAGACGTTTCTAACTGTTAGATCATTGTATAATAAAGCATTTTAACAATAAATATCAAGTTACAGCACTCTAGGACGCGTATTTTTCGAATTAATTAAGAATAATGTCCCGACCGACAAGAGTAAACTTTTTCCCTAGCCGTCCCAGACGATTCTAAATGTCAGATCATGGTATAATAACGCATTCTAACAATAAATATCAAGTTACAACCCTCTAGGATGCGTATTTTAAGAAATAATTAATAATAATGTCCGGGCGCATTACTTAGTCGACGCTCGAGCGAGTCGTTCGGTGTACCGACACGCGTATTGGTTCGGCGAGCGACGGAGCTCAAGCGAAATATTTCAAAGTCCCGACCGCCAAGAGAAAACTACTTTCCTAACCTTACCTAACCTAACCTAACCGTTAGATCCTTGTATAATAATGCATTTTAACAATAGATATCATGTTACAACCCCCTGGGATGAGTAATTTTCAAAATAATTCAGAATAATGTCCGGGCGCATTACTTAGTCGGCCGCTCGAGCGAGTCGATCGGAGAGTCGGGGCGCGTCGGTTCGGCGCGCTCGGGAGCTCGAGCGAAATGTTTCTAAGTCCAACCAACAAGAGTAAACTTTTTCCCTAGCCGTCCCAGACGATTCTAAATGTTAGATCATTGTATAATATCGCATTCTAACAATAAATATCAAGTTACAACCCTCTAGGATGCGTATTTTAAGAAATAATTAATAATAATGTCCGGGCGCATTACTTAGTCGACGCTCGAGCGAGTCGTTCGGTGTACCGACACGCGTATTGGTTCGACGAGCGACGGAGCTCGAGCGAAATATTTCAAAGTCCCGACCGCCAAGAGAAAACTACTTTCCTAACCTTACCTAACCTAACCTAACCGTTAGATCCTTGTATAATAATGCATTTTAACAATAGATATCATGTTACAACACCCTGGGATGAGTACTTTTCGAAATAATTCAGAATAATGTCCGGGCGCATTACTTAGCCGGCCGCTCGAGCGAGTCGATCGGAGAGACGGGGCGCGTCGGTTCGGCGCGCTACGGAGCTCGAGCGAAATGTTTCTAAGTCCAACCGACAAGAGTAAACTCCTTTCCCTGACCGGTTCAGACTTTTTTAACTGTTAGATCATCGTATAATAAAGCATTTTAACAATAAATATCAAATTACAGCACTCTAGGTCCCGTATTTTTCGAATTAATTAAGAATAATGTCCCGACCGACAAGAGTAAACTTTTTCCCTAGCCATCCCAGAGGATTCTAAATGTTAGATCATTGTATAATAACGCATTTTAACAATAAATATCAAGTTACAACCCTCTGGGATGAGTATTTCTCGAAATAATTGAGAATAATGTCCGAGCGCATTACTTAGTCGGCCGCTCGAGCGAGTCGATCGGAGAGTCGGGGCGCGTCGGTTCGGCGTGCTAGGGAGCTCGAGCGAAATGTTTCTAAGTCCAACCGACAAGAGTAAACTCCTTTCCCTGTCCGTTCCGGACGGTTCTAACCGTTAGATCATTGTATAACAACGCATTTTAACAATGAATATCAAGTTACAACCCTCTAGGATGAGTATTTTTCGAAATAATTGAGAATAATGTCCGGGCGCATTACTTAGCCGGCCGCTCGGGCGAGTCGTTCGGAGAGTCGGGGCGCGTCGGTTCGGCGCGCTACGGAGCTCGAACGAAATGTTTCTAAGTCCAACCGACAAGAGTAAACTCCTTTCCCTGACCGGTTCAGACGTTTCTAACTGTTAGATCATTGTATAATAAAGCATTTTAACAATAAATATCAAGTTACAGCACTCTAGGACGCGTATTTTTCGAATTAATTAAGAATAATGTCCCGACCGACAAGAGTAATCTTTTTCCCTAGCCGTCCCAGACGATTCTAAATGTCAGAACATGGTATAATAACGCATTCTAACAATAAATATCAAGTTACAACCCTCTAGGATGCGTATTTTAAGAAATAATTAATAATAATGTCCGGGCGCATTACTTAGTCGACGCTCGAGCGAGTCGTTCGGTGTACCGACACGCGTATTGGTTCGGCGAGCGACGGAGCTCAAGCGAAATATTTCAAAGTCCCGACCGCCAAGAGAAAACTACTTTCCTAACCTTACCTAACCTAACCTAACCGTTAGATCCTTGTATAGTAATGCATTTTAACAATAGATATCATGTTACAACCCCCTGGGATGAGTAATTTTCAAAATAATTCAGAATAATGTCCGGGCGCATTACTTAGTCGGCCGCTCGAGCGAGTCGATCGGAGAGTCGGGGCGCGTCGGTTCGGCGCGCTCGGGAGCTCGAGCGAAATGTTTCTAAGTCCAACCAACAAGAGTAAACTTTTTCCCTAGCCGTCCCAGACGATTCTAAATGTTAGATCATTGTATAATATCGCATTCTAACAATAAATATCAAGTTACAACCCTCTAGGATGCGTATTTTAAGAAATAATTAATAATAATGTCCGGGCGCATTACTTAGTCGACGCTCGAGCGAGTCGTTCGGTGTACCGACACGCGTATTGGTTCGACGAGCGACGGAGCTCGAGCGAAATATTTCAAAGTCCCGACCGTCAAGAGAAAACTACTTTCCTAACCTTACCTAACCTAACCTAACCGTTAGATCCTTGTATAATAATGCATTTTAACAATAGATATCATGTTACAACACCCTGGGATGAGTACTTTTCGAAATAATTCAGAATAATGTCCGGGCGCATTACTTAGCCGGCCGCTCGAGCGAGTCGATCGGAGAGACGGGGCGCGTCGGTTCGGCGCGCTACGGAGCTCGAGCGAAATGTTTCTAAGTCCAACCGACAAGAGTAAACTCCTTTCCCTGACCGGTTCAGACTTTTTTAACTGTTAGATCATCGTATAATAAAGCATTTTAACAATAAATATCAAATTACAGCACTCTAGGTCCCGTATTTTTCGAATTAATTAAGAATAATGTCCCGACCGACAAGAGTAAACTTTTTCCCTAGCCATCCCAGAGGATTCTAAATGTTAGATCATTGTATAATAACGCATTTTAACAATAAATATCAAGTTACAACCCTCTAGGATGCGTATTTTAAGAAATAATTAATAATAATGTCCGGGCGCATTACTTAGTCGACGCTCGAGCGAGTCGTTCGGTGTACCGACACGCGTATTGGTTCGGCGAGCGACGGAGCTCAAGCGAAATATTTCAAAGTCCCGACCGCCAAGAGAAAACTACTTTCCTAACCTTACCTAACCTAACCTAACCGTTAGATCCTTGTATAGTAATGCATTTTAACAATAGATATCATGTTACAACCCCCTGGGATGAGTAATTTTCAAAATAATTCAGAATAATGTCCGGGCGCATTACTTAGTCGGCCGCTCGAGCGAGTCGATCGGAGAGTCGGGGCGCGTCGGTTCGGCGCGCTCGGGAGCTCGAGCGAAATGTTTCTAAGTCCAACCAACAAGAGTAAACTTTTTCCCTAGCCGTCCCAGACGATTCTAAATGTTAGATCATTGTATAATATCGCATTCTAACAATAAATATCAAGTTACAACCCTCTAGGATGCGTATTTTAAGAAATAATTAATAATAATGTCCGGGCGCATTACTTAGTCGACGCTCGAGCGAGTCGTTCGGTGTACCGACACGCGTATTGGTTCGACGAGCGACGGAGCTCGAGCGAAATATTTCAAAGTCCCGACCGTCAAGAGAAAACTACTTTCCTAACCTTACCTAACCTAACCTAACCGTTAGATCCTTGTATAATAATGCATTTTAACAATAGATATCATGTTACAACACCCTGGGATGAGTACTTTTCGAAATAATTCAGAATAATGTCCGGGCGCATTACTTAGCCGGCCGCTCGAGCGAGTCGATCGGAGAGACGGGGCGCGTCGGTTCGGCGCGCTACGGAGCTCGAGCGAAATGTTTCTAAGTCCAACCGACAAGAGTAAACTCCTTTCCCTGACCGGTTCAGACTTTTTTAACTGTTAGATCATCGTATAATAAAGCATTTTAACAATAAATATCAAATTACAGCACTCTAGGTCCCGTATTTTTCGAATTAATTAAGAATAATGTCCCGACCGACAAGAGTAAACTTTTTCCCTAGCCATCCCAGAGGATTCTAAATGTTAGATCATTGTATAATAACGCATTTTAACAATAAATATCAAGTTACAACCCTCTGGGATGAGTATTTCTCGAAATAATTGAGAATAATGTCCGAGCGCATTACTTAGTCGGCCGCTCGAGCGAGTCGATCGGAGAGTCGGGGCGCGTCGGATCGGCGTGCTAGGGAGCTCGAGCGAAATGTTTCTAAGTCCAACCGACAAGAGTAAACTCCTTTCCCTGTCCGTTCCGGACGGTTCTAACCGTTAGATCATTGTATAACAACGCATTTTAACAATGAATATCAAGTTACAACCCTCTAGGATGAGTATTTTTCGAAATAATTGAGAATAATGTCCGGGCGCATTACTTAGCCGGCCGCTCGGGCGAGTCGTTCGGAGAGTCGGGGCGCGTCGGTTCGGCGCGCTACGGAGCTCGAACGAAATGTTTCTAAGTCCAACCGACAAGAGTAAACTCCTTTCCCTGACCGGTTCAGACGTTTCTAACTGTTAGATCATTGTATAATAAAGCATTTTAACAATAAATATCAAGTTACAGCACTCTAGGACGCGTATTTTTCGAATTAATTAAGAATAATGTCCCGACCGACAAGAGTAAACTTTTTCCCTAGCCGTCCCAGACGATTCTAAATGTCAGATCATGGTATAATAACGCATTCTAACAATAAATATCAAGTTACAACCCTCTAGGATGCGTATTTTAAGAAATAATTAATAATAATGTCCGGGCGCATTACTTAGTCGACGCTCGAGCGAGTCGTTCGGTGTACCGACACGCGTATTGGTTCGGCGAGCGACGGAGCTCAAGCGAAATATTTCAAAGTCCCGACCGCCAAGAGAAAACTACTTTCCTAACCTTACCTAACCTAACCTAACCGTTAGATCCTTGTATAATAATGCATTTTAACAATAGATATCATGTTACAACCCCCTGGGATGAGTAATTTTCAAAATAATTCAGAATAATGTCCGGGCGCATTACTTAGTCGGCCGCTCGAGCGAGTCGATCGGAGAGTCGGGGCGCGTCGGTTCGGCGCGCTAGGGAGCTCGAGCGAAATGTTTCTAAGTCCAACCAACAAGAGTAAACTTTTTCCCGAGCCGTCCCGGACGATTCTAAATGTTAGATCATTGTATAATAACGCATTTTAACAATAAATATCAAGTTACAACACTCTGGGATGAGTATTTCTCGAAATAATTGAGAATAATGTTCGAGCGCATTACTTAGTCGGCCGCTCGAGCGAGTCGTTCGGAGAGTCGGGGCGCGTCGGTTCGGCGCGCTACGGAGCTCGAACGAAATGTTCCTAAGTCCAACCGACAAGAGTAAACTCCTTTCCCTGACCGGTTCAGACTTTTCTAACTGTTAGATCATCGTATAATAAAGCATTTTAACAATAAATATCAAGTTACAGCACTCTAGGACCCGTATTTTTCGAATTAATTAAGAATAATGTAAAAACCGACAAGAGTAAACTTTTTCCCTAGCCATCCCCGGGGATTCTAAATGTTAGATCATTGTATAACAACGCATTTTAACAATAAATATCAAGTTACAACCCTCTGGGATAAGTATTTCTCGAAATAATTGAGAATAATGTCCGGGCGCATTACTTAGTCGGCAGCTCGAGCGATTCGATCGGAGAGTCGGGGCGCGTCGGTTCGGCGCGCTAGGGAGCTCGAGCGAAATGTTTCTAAGTCCAACCGACAAGAGTAAACTTTTTCCCTAGCCGTCCCAGACGATTCTAAATGTTAGATCATTGTATAATAACGCATTTTAACAATAAATATCAAGTTACAACCCTATAGGATGAGTATTTTTCGAAATAATTGAGAATAATGTCCGGGCGCATTACTTAGTCGGCCGCACGAGCGATTCGATCGGAGAGTCGGGGCGCGTCGGTTCGGCGCGCTACGGAGCTCGAGCGAAATGTTTCTAAGTCCAACCGACAAGAGTAAACTTTTTCCCTAGCCGTCCCAGACGATTCTAAATGTTAGATCATTGTATAATAACGCATTTTAACAATAAATATCAAGTTACAACCCTATAGGATGAGTATTTTTCGAAATAATTGAGAATAATGTCCGGGCGCATTACTTAGTCGGCCGCACGAGCGATTCGATCGGAGAGTCGGGGCGCGTCGGTTCGGCGCGCTACGGAGCTCGAGCGAAATGTTTCTAAGTCCAACCGACAAGAGTAAACTCCTTTCCCTGACCGGTTCAGACTTCTCTAACTGTTAGATCATCGTATAATAACGCATTTTAACCATAAATATCAAGTTACAACCCTCTAGGATGAGTATTTTTCGAATTAATTAAGAATAATGTGAAAACCGACAAGAGTAAACTTTTTCCCTAGCCATCCCAGAGGATTCTAAATGTTAGATCATTGTATAATAACGCATTTTAACAATAAATATCAAGTTACAACCCTCTGGGATGAGTATTTCTCGAAATAATTGAGAATAATGTCCGAGCGCATTACTTAGTCGGCCGCTCGAGCGTGTCGATCGGAGAGTCGGGGCGCGTCGGTTCGGCGCGCTACGGAGCTCGAGCGAAATGTTTCTAAGTCCAACCGACAAGAGTAAACTCCTTTCCCTGACCGGTTCAGACTTCTCTAACTGTTAGATCATCGTATAATAACGCATTTTAACCATAAATATCAAGTTACAACCCTCTAGGATGAGTATTTTTCGAATTAATTAAGAATAATGTAAAAACCGACAAGAGTAAACTTTTTCCCTAGCCATCCCAGAGGATTCTAAATGTTAGATCATTGTATAATAACGCATTTTAACAATAAATATCAAGTTACAACCCTCTGGGATGAGTATTTCTCGAAATAATTGAGAATAATGTCCGAGCGCATTACTTAGTCGGCCGCTCGAGCGAGTCGATCGGAGAGTCGGGGCGCGTCGGTTCGGCGTGCTAGGGAGCTCGAACGAAATGTTTCTAAGTCCATCCGACAAGAGTAAACTTCTTTCCCTGACCGGTTCAGACTTTTCTAACTGTTAGATCATCGTATAATAAAGCATTTTAACAATAAATATCAAATTACAGCACTCTAGGACCCGTTTTTTTCGAATTAATTAAGAATAATGTCTCGACCGACAAGAGTAAACTTTTTCCCTAGCCATTCCAAACGATTCTAAATATTAGATCATTGTATAATAACGCATTTTAAAAATAAACCTTAAGTTACAACCCTGTAGGATGCGTTCTTTTCGACTTATTGAAAAATAATTTTCCGAGGTATATGTCGCAACACGCCGCTGCGAATGGAGACTTACGCCGGTAGGATAGGACCCAACACGCCGCTAGGATTGGAGCCAACACGCCGCTAGGATTGGAGCCAACACGCCGCTGCGAATGGAACAATACGCCGCTGGGATTGGAGCTATACGCCGCTAGGATTGGAGCCGACACGCCGCTGGGATTGGAGCTATACGCCGCCGGGATTGGAGCTATACGCCGCTAGGATTGGAGCCAACACGCCGCTAGGATTGGAGCTATACGCCGCTAGGATTGGAGCCAATACGCCGCCGGGATTGGAGCTATACGCCGCTGGGATTGGAGCTATACGCCGCTATGATTGGAGCTGACACGCCGCTGGGATTGGAGCTATACGCCGCTGTAGGCGGAAAGCAATACGCAATGCTTCCAAGTCCCGATCGCCATAGTAAACTTCTTTCCTAACCGTTCTGAACGGTCCTAACTGTTAGATCATTGTATAATAATGCATTTGAAGTAGAAATATCAAGTTACAACTCTCCAGGATGCGTGCTTCTCGAGTTATTGAAAAATAATTTTCCGAGTTATATGTCGGCCTGTACTAAATGTGTTCTACCGGGTCTTGCGGGTAAACGGCGGGAGTAAATCTTGGTCTGTACTGTTAGGTAGGTTCTTCCTGAATATGTTTGCGATGCGCGTGATTGGATTAACGCGATTCCCGCTGTCCCTACCTTTTTTTTCGTACGAACCGTGACTGACGATTTGCGCGGATATTGGGATGCAGGTTTTGGCTGATTTAATTGTCAATAAGAGATGATGTTATCATTTGAAATAGTACAATATGTTAATATTGTATTATTCGTATTTCACTAAGAAAATGAAAAATTTATATTTTAATATTTGCGTTTAAATGAAATGAATTATTTTCAGATTACATAACGTTACATCGTTCAAATAATATAAAGTACAACTGCCGTTTGTTTCAGTATACCGCAACAACTAAGAGGAATACGCTGCTCGAAGATGGAGCAGTACGGCGCTGGAACATGAATAAAACTATACGCCGCTAGGACTTTGGCAATGCGCCGTTCTTACTGAAAGCATTACGCCGCCGGGATTGGAGCTATACGCCGCTAGGATTGGAGCCGATACGCCGCCGGGATTGGAGCTATACGCCGCTAGGATTGGAGCCAACACGCCGCTAGGATTGGAGCTATACGCCGCTAGGATTGGAGCCGATACGCCGCTGGGATTGGAGCTATACGCCGCCGGGATTGGAGCTATACGCCGCTAGGATTGGAGCCAATACGCCGCCGGGATTGGAGCTATACGCCGCTGGGATTGGAGCTATACGCCGCTATGATTGGAGCTGACACGCCGCTGGGATTGGAGCTATACGCCGCTGTAGGCGGAAAGCAATACGCAATGCTTCCAAGTCCCGATCGCCATAGTAAACTTCTTTCCTAACCGTTCTGAACGGTCCTAACTGTTAGATCATTGTATAATAATGCATTTGAAGTAGAAATATCAAGTTACAACTCTCCAGGATGCGTGCTTCTCGAGTTATTGAAAAATAATTTTCCGAGTTATATGTCGGCCTGTACTAAATGTGTTCTACCGGGTCTTGCGGGTAAACGGCGGGAGTAAATCTTGGTCTGTACTGTTAGGTAGGTTCTTCCTGAATATGTTTGCGATGCGCGTGATTGGATTAACGCGATTCCCGCTGTCCCTACCTTTTTTTTCGTACGAACCGTGACTGACGATTTGCGCGGATATTGGGATGCAGGTTTTGGCTGATTTAATTGTCAATAAGAGATGATGTTATCATTTGAAATAGTACAATATGTTAATATTGTATTATTCGTATTTCACTAAGAAAATGAAAAATTTATATTTTAATATTTGCGTTTAAATGAAATGAATTATTTTCAGATTACATAACGTTACATCGTTCAAATAATATAAAGTACAACTGCCGTTTGTTTCAGTATACCGCAACAACTAAGAGGAATACGCTGCTCGAAGATGGAGCAGTACGGCGCTGGAACATGAATAAAACTATACGCCGCTAGGACTTTGGCAATGCGCCGTTCTTACTGAAAGCATTACGCCGCCGGGATTGGAGCTATACGCCGCTAGGATTGGAGCCGATACGCCGCCGGGATTGGAGCTATACGCCGCTAGGATTGGAGCCAACACGCCGCTAGGATTGGAGCTATACGCCGCTAGGATTGGAGCCGATACGCCGCTGGGATTGGAGCTATACGCCGCCGGGATTGGAGCTATACGCCGCTAGGATTGGAGCCAATACGCCGCCGGGATTGGAGCTATACGCCGCTGGGATTGGAGCTATACGCCGCTATGATTGGAGCTGACACGCCGCTGGGATTGGAGCTATACGCCGCTGTAGGCGGAAAGCAATACGCAATGCTTCCAAGTCCCGATCGCCATAGTAAACTTCTTTCCTAACCGTTCTGAACGGTCCTAACTGTTAGATCATTGTATAATAATGCATTTGAAGTAGAAATATCAAGTTACAACTCTCCAGGATGCGTGCTTCTCGAGTTATTGAAAAATAATTTTCCGAGTTATATGTCGGCCTGTACTAAATGTGTTCTACCGGGTCTTGCGGGTAAACGGCGGGAGTAAATCTTGGTCTGTACTGTTAGGTAGGTTCTTCCTGAATATGTTTGCGATGCGCGTGATTGGATTAACGCGATTCCCGCTGTCCCTACCTTTTTTTTCGTACGAACCGTGACTGACGATTTGCGCGGATATTGGGATGCAGGTTTTGGCTGATTTAATTGTCAATAAGAGATGATGTTATCATTTGAAATAGTACAATATGTTAATATTGTATTATTCGTATTTCACTAAGAAAATGAAAAATTTATATTTTAATATTTGCGTTTAAATGAAATGAATTATTTTCAGATTACATAACGTTACATCGTTCAAATAATATAAAGTACAACTGCCGTTTGTTTCAGTATACCGCAACAACTAAGAGGAATACGCTGCTCGAAGATGGAGCAGTACGGCGCTGGAACATGAATAAAACTATACGCCGCTAGGACTTTGGCAATGCGCCGTTCTTACTGAAAGCATTACGCCGCCGGGATTGGAGCTATACGCCGCTAGGATTGGAGCCGATACGCCGCCGGGATTGGAGCTATACGCCGCTAGGATTGGAGCCAACACGCCGCTAGGATTGGAGCTATACGCCGCTAGGATTGGAGCCGATACGCCGCTGGGATTGGAGCTATACGCCGCCGGGATTGGAGCTATACGCCGCTAGGATTGGAGCCAATACGCCGCCGGGATTGGAGCTATACGCCGCTGGGATTGGAGCTATACGCCGCTATGATTGGAGCTGACACGCCGCTGGGATTGGAGCTATACGCCGCTGTAGGCGGAAAGCAATACGCAATGCTTCCAAGTCCCGATCGCCATAGTAAACTTCTTTCCTAACCGTTCTGAACGGTCCTAACTGTTAGATCATTGTATAATAATGCATTTGAAGTAGAAATATCAAGTTACAACTCTCCAGGATGCGTGCTTCTCGAGTTATTGAAAAATAATTTTCCGAGTTATATGTCGGCCTGTACTAAATGTGTTCTACCGGGTCTTGCGGGTAAACGGCGGGAGTAAATCTTGGTCTGTACTGTTAGGTAGGTTCTTCCTGAATATGTTTGCGATGCGCGTGATTGGATTAACGCGATTCCCGCTGTCCCTACCTTTTTTTTCGTACGAACCGTGACTGACGATTTGCGCGGATATTGGGATGCAGGTTTTGGCTGATTTAATTGTCAATAAGAGATGATGTTATCATTTGAAATAGTACAATATGTTAATATTGTATTATTCGTATTTCACTAAGAAAATGAAAAATTTATATTTTAATATTTGCGTTTAAATGAAATGAATTATTTTCAGATTACATAACGTTACATCGTTCAAATAATATAAAGTACAACTGCCGTTTGTTTCAGTATACCGCAACAACTAAGAGGAATACGCTGCTCGAAGATGGAGCAGTACGGCGCTGGAACATGAATAAAACTATACGCCGCTAGGACTTTGGCAATGCGCCGTTCTTACTGAAAGCATTACGCCGCCGGGATTGGAGCTATACGCCGCTAGGATTGGAGCCGATACGCCGCCGGGATTGGAGC
>CAXAAD010000329.1:360000-370000 GCA_963966675.1 Lasioglossum calceatum | reverse complement strand
GATTCACGCATCCCAGCGCAGGATGGGTTCCTGCAGTCCGTGTTGGACATGTATGGTGCTCCTTTCGTCGGCAGTAAGCCAATTCTTAATTGGATCGCACCTATATAGTCCCTTCCCTTCCAATGGTTAGGCGGGTAATATATCCAGGACGAGACTCCTTGACGCATAGAACCCAGTCCGGCGCCGAGTGCAGAACTATGTAACTGTTGGGCCCAATACTGTTGTGTTGCTTTTTTTGTGGCAAGGTTTACATTTTGAAGGGTCTTTCTCAATCGACACACAAGTTGTTCTATTATTGGTGTATCTAGAACTTTACGTGTTGCCTCATCGCCCTGCATTCTTAGGCGCTCTATACGTCGTAAATATACAGCAGAGACATGCAGTGTGATTGCTGGTATTCCAAGGCCGCCATTCCTTAGGGGGGCGTGAATATATGGAGTTGGAGTGGTTACTGGTAGGTGTAATATGTATTTTACAAATTTTCGAATACAGTTGTCAATGTATTTTAACTTCTGTTTAGTAACGTCCATTGTTTGCAATCCATGGTGTAATCGCGGAATTAAATATCTCTGTAGTATATTTAATTTTTGCCAAGGTTTTAGAGGGCTTTTTTTCAAATTATTGAGCATTCCTTCCATCTTTGCAGGCGATGGTGCAATGGCACCACAGTATGTATAGTCATACCCTAAGTATTTTAGCTGTGATGCAACACCCAAGGTTGGTACGGATGCCCCACTAATGCGCAAATGCGGCTGCGTGTCGACTACTAGGCGTTTTGTTCCAGGTACGGATAGATTCTGGAATGCCGCACATTTAGCCACATTGACTTCAAGTCCATGTTTTTTAAAGAACCCTTCAACGATTCTGATATGGCTATGCATGACTTTTAGGTTTGGTGCGAATATAACAATGTCGTCAGCAAACGCCATGGTTGTTATGTTGGCGCTATTTATCGTTATGCCTTCACGCTGATCTAATTTATGTAGTAGATCATCAATTACAAGATTGAACAGGAAACCCGACATTGGGTCACCTTGCTTTACGCCACGTCTGATAGAGATTGGCTCAGACCGTAAACCGTGACATTGTAGAACCGTGGTTACTTCGTTATATATGCTTTTTATATATTCTATTGTATGTGTGTCTATTCCTTTGTTGATAAGAGCATTGATTATTGACGTAATATTAACAGAATCGAAAGCTTTGGCGAGATCTATAGATAATACAATAAATGGTTTTGATTTACTCCTATTAGTTTTTATAATTGTCTGTAAAATTGTGGTGTTAGCTATTATGCCGTCTGTTTTAGTAAATCCTCGTTGAGCGTGTGATAAGCAGATTTTATTTTCTAATCGGGTGACTATTATTTTATTAAGTAGACGAAGTAACCTACTGGAGATTGTTATTGGACGCCACTGTTTGGGGTTGGTGAGATCCCCATTCTTGGGCAATAGCGTCGTCCTGTTCATCCGTAATATTGGTGGTAAGGCTTTCATACCCCATAAGATGTTTAGGAGGGCACGAAGGTCGGCTCTCGGCATCTGTCGAAGGGACTTTCGACCAATCGCATCAATGCCTGGTGCAGATTCTTTTAGTTTGGCCAGTTGCTCGTGGACTTCTACATCTGAAATTGGGTGGGCTAGATCTATAGTGTCACATGGTCTGACTTCTGCGGGTTTCCAACCTAAATCTTTTGGAGAGAACAATTTTGTGTAGAATTCGGTGAATTCTTCTATGGTGGGTGTTTCGGTTACGTTCAATTGATTTCCTGTTAAAATATGTTCAGCTACCTGACTAGGGTTCTTTTTATATAATTTTTGCATGCGTGTGTATTCACTAGATTTCTTTTTCGACCGGTCTCCTATGCGCTTACCACAGGGTTTTTTATTGCGTCGCGTATTTGTATGTTTGTAGTTGTTTGCGTTTTTAGGTTTATTACTATTGTTTTCATTATTATCGTTGTTTTTACTATTGTTTTGTTTGCCAATCTTTTTGCTCTTGTTATTGTTCTCGTTTCTATTGTTGTTGTTTTGTTTTTTATCGTTGGAGTTACTATCGTCATCTACAGCCCACTCAGGTATTGTCTTGATATAATCATCGAGCATGGTCATGATGTTTTGCATTGGAGCATTATCAAGCACGGCATCTACTATAACATTCATAGAACTTGTCAAGTGTTTTTTCATCGTACGCAAGAGTGTGCGTATCTCAGCGGAGGAAATGTGATTACGTTCATCTCCATTGGTACTTTGCACAGTCGGAAGGTGTGTGCTGTCTCGCTGATTCTGCGAATGCCCAGGTGTATGTGGCATTTCTAGTCTATGAAGGCGTATCCTTGGCGTTAGTGGACACGTTCTCCGGACGCCTCCTGTTTTCATCTCCTCGAGGGCTTCAGATAAGTATTTTTTATACGTATCCCTTTGGCGTAACTTCTTAATACCGTCAGATGATCTCATAGATGATTCAGATAGTATGCGTACTATATCTTTCGCCAGTAAGTTGGTGCGACCTGGGAGTTTAGCTTCTTCGTACGCAATTGCTCTGATCTCACCATCGGTATATTGTGCCCTCGATGTCGCAAGTCGCTCGTTCCGGAGTCTAAGATCCGCATTGTTGTAATGCTCAATATGTGCTCTACGTTGGTGTTGACGCATCCCAGCATAGCTGCCGAATGTTCTATCGCACACCTCACAACGGTATCCGTCTGATTGTACGGGAGGTGCGTTGCAACGCCGCCGGTGTTGTGCTGCGCTAGCGGATGATCGGCCACTCAGATCCATCCTACAGGTTGGGCATATTACTTTATCGTGTCCAGTCTCGTAATCCTTTGTCGAAGCGCTATTGTCGTCATAAATCGGGGAGTTAGTTTCTTCCCGATTATTTGTATCCACCAATCCGAGGCTTGTTTTATTCTTTTTTGCAATTACAGTTGCCCGAGGGCATGAGTCTGACAGGCTGCAAACCTGGAAGACCCATTTGGCTTACGCCAGGGTTCGGCCATTCTCGTTAGCTCGGACCAGGCACTACTTTGGTCCTTTTCCCGGCGCCACGTGATCTTGCCTAAGGATCGGACGTGAAAATGGCCTTGGGGAGGGTTTCCAGACGACATGATGTAGATGACGGATTCATCATGCCCTGACCCCCGTCCCCCGTTTTGGCAGAAGCACGCTTCAGCAAGAACCGGACCAGGTAACTCTGGTCAAATTGTTCCGCATTCACGTGCTTCCGGGAGATGACTCTTAAGAGAGTCATAGTTACTCCCGCCGTTTACCCGCGCTTTTTTGAATTTCTTCACGTTGACATTCAGAGCACTGGGCAGAAATCACATTGCGTCAACACCCGTGGGGGCCATCGCAATGCTTTGTTTTAATTAGACAGTCGGATTCCCCTAGTCCGTGCCAGTTCTGAGCTGAGCGTTGAATGGCGGCCGAAGAGGACGATCGTTCTAGACGAAAGCCTCGCAGCAAGGAAGATCCGCGGGAGGCCAAGGCACGGGACCGAGCTCGGATTCCCATCAATAATGTGTTCACCTCGCCCAGGCCCGGCACGTCAGCCAGACCCGCTTCCCGACCAAGCCCGACACGCCCCGCTCCTCAGAGCCAATCCTTATTCCGAAGTTACGGATCCAATTTGCCGACTTCCCTTACCTACATTAATCTATCGACTAGAGGCTCTTTACCTTGGAGACCTGCTGCGGATATGGGTACGAACCGGCGCGACACCTCCACGTGGCCCTCTCCTGGATTTTCAAGGTCCGAGGGGAAGATCCGGACACCGCCGCAACTGCGGTGCTCTTCGCGTTCCAAACCCTATCTCCCTGCTAGAGGTTTCCAGGGAACTCGAACGCTTATACAGAAAAGAAAACTCTCCCCGGATCTCCCGACGGCGTCTCCAGGTCATTTTGGGTTACCCCGACGAACACTCTTACGAGGGCCCGATTGGTATGCGGTTCCGCTGCCGGGTTCCGGAATAGAAACCGGATTCCCTTTCGCCCGATGGGTGTGTCTGTGTGTTTGTTTGTTTATCAATACTTTGATATTTTTGCTCACTCTCTCTCTCTTAGGACACCTCATCTACATAGGATTTCTCTTAGGGCTTAGGATCGACTGACTCGTGTGCAACGGCTGTTCACACGAAACCCTTCTCCACGTCAGTCCTCCAGGGCCTCGCTGGAGTATTTGCTACTACCACCAAGATCTGCACCGACGGCGGCTCCAGGCAGGCTCACGCCCAGACCCTTCTGCGCACACCGCCGCGACCCTCCTACTCGTCAGAGCTTCATGGAAGACGCGCCTTTCGGAAAAAGCTAACGTCAACCTCACTTGCCGCTGACGGCGGAGTATAGGCGCGACGCTTCAGCGCCATCCATTTTCAGGGCTAGTTGCTTCGGCAGGTGAGTTGTTACACACTCCTTAGCGGATTCCGACTTCCATGGCCACCGTCCTGCTGTCTTAAGCAACCAACGCCTTTCATGGTATCCCATAAGCGTCGACTTAGGCGCCTTAACTCTGCGTTTGGTTCATCCCACAGCGCCAGTTCTGCTTACCAAAATTGGCCCACTTGGCACTCTGATCCAATATTATAATCTCGTGGCTTCATTGATCCAAGCAAGCCAGAGATCTCACCCATTTAAAGTTTGAGAATAGGTTGAGGTCGTTTCGGCCCCAAGGCCTCTAATCATTCGCTTTACCAGATGAGACTCGCACACGTTCATCAAAAGAGAACGAGCGAGTGCCAGCTATCCTGAGGGAAACTTCGGAGGGAACCAGCTACTAGATGGTTCGATTAGTCTTTCGCCCCTATACCCAGTTCCGACGATCGATTTGCACGTCAGAATCGCTACGGACCTCCATCAGGGTTTCCCCTGACTTCGTCCTGACCAGGCATAGTTCACCATCTTTCGGGTCCCAACGTGTACGCTCTGGGTGCGCCTCTTCTCGCAATGAGAACGAGACGCCCCGGGAGTGCGAGGCCGCATCGTGACGCGGCCCATCCTCCCTTGGTCGACGCTAAGGTACGACCTTCACTTTCATTGCGCCTTTAGGTTTACATGTCCCAATGACTCGCGCACATGTTAGACTCCTTGGTCCGTGTTTCAAGACGGGTCCTGAGAGTACCCAAAGCAGTAGCGTCGCTGACCGGTAATTCAAAGCTTGGCCAGTCCGAGGACACCGCCTGCTAACAGCTGGTTAGGCCCGGAGCCGGCACTAGGTCCGTACCATCCGGGTGACAAACTAACCGAGCTTGCGGCGGGCCTGACGCACACACATTCGAAAATGGATTGGTTGCGGCCCGATACCGTCAGAGTACCGTCACGCAGCCGGCCAGGTGATCGAGCGTCTGCCGTGTGCGCGCGAAGGCGACACGACAGGCAACAACTCGAGCCGTAGACCGACACGCAACGGGTCGCGACGTTCTACTAAGGGAGAAGTGCACGACTACGCGACCGGAACATTTGCCGAAGATGGTGTACCCTCGCACTGGAACCACCGAAGTGGCCCATTGCGGGCTATCTGCGCACCAACGGAAGCCAGCCTCGTCGACGATGAATCTCCCCATTCGATCTTTTGGGTTTCTCAGGTTTACCCCTGAACGGTTTCACGTACTCTTGAACTCTCTCTTCAAAGTTCTTTTCAACTTTCCCTCACGGTACTTGTTCGCTATCGGTCTCGTGGTCATATTTAGCCTTAGATGGAGTTTACCACCCACTTAGGGCTGCACTCTCAAGCAACCCGACTCTAAGGAGAGGTCCTCCCGAAACGCGTACCAGTCGCTACGGGCCTGGCACCCTCTACGGGTAAATGGCCCCATTCAAGATGGACTTGGACGCGGTTCGACGTCTCGGGATAAATTGACCCTCCTGAACACTACATTTCCCAACGGCAGAACCGCGGGATTCAGTGCTGGGCTAATTCCTGTTCGCTCGCCGCTACTAAGGAAATCCTTGTTAGTTTCTTTTCCTCCGCTTAGTAATATGCTTAAATTCAGCGGGTAATCTCGCCTACTCTGAGGTCGTCATACGTGATACAAAATTTTGTGTTTCTCCGAAAGAGCGTAAAAGCAGTACTCGCGAAAACGTACAAAGCACAAAAAAAAAAAAAGAAAAAAAAGAAAACGAAACAACACTACACGACAGAAGAGAAAGGTAACGAAAAACCGATATATATGCCTTATGCGCCACACCAAAGTGTCTTCTTTTTCTTTCTTCATTATTTGCACGTCGATCGGAAACTCTCGCTAGACGATCTGGCCGGTAAACATTAACGTCCGTCGAAAAGAACTTCCGGGGACTGGACGACCGACAGATCGCGCGGTTCCGCACGAATCGACAAATGAAGAAAAGAAAAGACATGGGGCGACCGACATAAAAGGTTTTTTCATAATACACCTTATCTCTCCGCGGTGCTGTTCCGCGCGTGACACAACAAGCAGCGTGTTTTGCGCCCGTGTGACAATCAAGTTCGAAATAAGCCTCGCCAATAGAGGAGTATATATATATATATATATATATATATATATAACCCGGTGGGATTTCTTTTTCTCTCTACTCTAATTTACCAATTAACACACGGGGGTACAGAAACGTTGCGCACGAAACGATGTATCATCGATCAAACACGCACACTTACACCAAAGAGACACGAGAGAAAGAGAGTAAGATCTCAAGACGCACATAGGCCGTCATCAGTACAATTCAACGCGAACGTGGCGATGGAATGGCAATCGCGCAGATTAGCGAGGACAAGTCGACGACGGGGAATAATTCCGACCCGATCAAGTACGACGTGTTCATCCCGCACGATGCTGCGCGTTGCTCCGCTGTCCATCGATCATCAAAGCGTTCGGTAGAACGAGAGATCTCTTTCGTCTCTTCCCTCGAAGACTCGAAAAGGTTAGAGTGTGATAATATGTGTTTGTCGAAATCGCCGGCAACGACGACCCTCCGCCGTAACGCAATTATAACGTAGAGTTAAGAAACGCATCCACGCACAGGCATATTCTCTCCCTGGGGCTTAACATTGCACACCACACCACACTCTGTGTGTCACAGCAGTATTCTTTTTCTCTTTTATATTTGTGTGTCCATCTCTGTAGTCTCTTGAGACATACCTCTTTCGTATACGCATCATTTCAGGCGACGTCGGGAGCGCGTTAAATGTTCATGAGTGAAAACACGCTTCTTTCCGCAAGGCGAATCGTTTCGCAGAGAAGGTGAGAGATTTGGAGATCCTCGTCGAAGCGGTGCCTTACGGGCGGTCGTATTGAAAATACGACTCACGACACCGTAAAACACTCACGCAAGTCCGAACGTAAGAAATACCAATCCCTACTTCGCTTCTCGTTGAAACTATTATTATAGGTATTGTATGTATATGTTTAAGACGCAATGCGAAATTGGCGATTTTCACAGAACCGCGACAAACGCCGACGAAACGCCCATCATTCGCTCGTACGTAGCATCTTTGCAACCCGACTCAGAAACGCTCTTTGGCGCCCTCCAAAAATATTTGGAGAGGTAAGCGACGGCGGGGACTTACAAGAGCAACGCAAGCAGTATATGGTTACGTAAACGACCCTCAGCCAGGCGTGGTCCAGGAATTGTATCCGTGGACCGCAATGTGCGTTCGAAATGTCGATGTTCATGTGTCCTGCAGTTCACACGTTGACGCGCAATTAGCTGCGTTCTTCATCGACCCACGAGCCAAGTGATCCACCGTTCAGGGTAATCGTATATATTTTTGATTTATAAATCAATATATGTATAAGTCTCTTGTTCTGCGGTTCGTAAGAACGCATTGTACCTGAATGATCCAACCAGCGCGCGAAGGAGATTCAGGCGTCGTTTTAAGGACGACACTATCGTCGTCCGTAGAAACGGAAAAAAAACCGTCAGAATACGCGCGAGACTGTTGCACGTATCTGACGGCCGGGCGAACAGTACATTGAAAAACCGTCAAAGTGGAAAACGCGGAGAGGAATATTCTGAAAACGACGGGGATCGTAGACAACCCGATACTGGATCCAGAAAAACACATCCTCTCCTCTTCACTCATTTATTGGAAGATGCGAGAGAGAACGGAGGACTTCACGGCCGGCTCTGGCAGCGGTCATTCGTCCCAAGCTCACGCGGTGCACCAATTGGGCCACACTCACGGAGTAGGGTGTCAGACTCACGACTGCTTTAAAAGCGAGCTTCACGAGCCGGTCCACTTCCCGTAAAACACATTTCCATTAAAATGTTGTGTGTGCTCGAGGAACGATAAATTCCGATACAAGCGGACTCACGAGCCGGCTCTGGCAGCGGTCTTCGTCCCAAGCTCACGTGGCGCACCAATTGGGCCACACGCACGGAGTAGGGTCTCAGACTCGCGACTGCTTTATTAGCGAGCTCACGGCCGGTCCTCTCGGAACACCGTTATTCTTCGGAACGATATTTCATATATTATTTTATTCGATACACTAGAGCGGACTCACGAGCCGGCTCTGGCAGCGGTCATTCGTCCCAAGCTCACGTGGCGCACCAATTGGGCCACACGCACGGAGTAGGGTGTCAGACTCGCGACTGCTTTAGCGAGCTTCACGAGCCGGTCCGCTCAGCTCGAATGTATAATAAATATATGTGGTATATGTTCCGTCGTACAACGAACACCGCGTGCGGCGCAACGTATCGTGCTCTTGGCTATACGCGAACTCGAGATAAATAGAGAGCGGGACTCACAGCCGGCTCTGGCAGCGGTCATTCGTCCCAAGCTCACGCGGTGCACCAATTGGGCCACACGCACGGAGTAGGGTGTCAGACTCACGACTGCTTTAGCGAGCTTCACGAGCCGGTCCTTCGCGTCTCTTCTATCTTCTCGATGTTCGCGAACGAACGCAACACGTGCAACCGCGCGTTTTCCACGGGTTACCCTGAGATTTTGTTTGTCCTCTTTTCGGGACACCGTTTCCAACGGACGACTCCGGACATACCTACGCACGGAGGCGAAGACCGAGGAAGCGTGATATGTGAATTCGAATCGACGCTTACATCCCTGTTTATGCGCGACCGTGAAAAATATGTCCGTATATAGAAGTGTAGAGAGCCTACACGACGCAGAGAACACCAAAGGCGTTATTACATATGGTATATACACAACACTCTTTGACACGAGGTATTTTTCAAAGAGAACGACCACCCGATGGCGGGTGAAAGAAAACATCGGTGTGTGATAATCGTAAACGACGGGTATTTCTATATTCGTGTGTCGATCTGTAGCATTCAGCGTCCGACGAGAAATCGTACGTACCTGATCGTTCGAGTTTGCAAATGCGAACGTCGGTAATGTTGACGATTCCCGAAGACCCGAAGTACAGGCTCTTCAGCACTCACTCCCCAATACAAGTAAACGATATACCACACAACGCGATGCTCTCTCCACCTTCGCGCAAGCACCGTATTTCTGGCCCGTCGTTCTCAATCCCATTGTCGAAAGAGACTGTGTGCCGTATATATATACGCCGTGTTAATGCACGACATGGTGTTTCTCTGGCGGGCTCTCTTGCGCCTTTTTTTCATATCACCAACGGACGGGAGAATCGCGCCGCGTTGAGTAACTATGATGTACTCCGTGTAAAACGCGAAAGCGCGACCTCCTCACGTAAGCCGTTGGTGTTATGCATGGGGAGTAGTCGTCTCGCTATTGACGCTCTTATACGCTACTCCCCTTTTTCTTTATATTTTCATCGCATGAGACACGATGACACAGGAGAGTGAAATTCCTTTTATATCATATAACCTTGTTACTCTCCCGTCGTTCTTTTCTGTTTGACAGAGAACGTTTCTGTTCTCTCTCATTCTGTTTGTTCGTTCGTTTGATTGTTTGTTTCATTTTCACAGCTTTTCCCATTTTTTGTATATATATATACTTTTCAGCTTTTCCCATTTTTTGTATATATTATATACTTTTTCTTGGATCTTATGGACGATTTGTTTATTTTAATGATCCTTCCGCAGGTTCAC
>CAXAAD010000329.1:350000-357500 GCA_963966675.1 Lasioglossum calceatum | reverse complement strand
AGGGTTGCGCTAACATCGGAAGATGCGTATAGCTCGGAGCATCGTACCATCCCATAAACCTTAAAGCACGTAACCACGGGCGCTGGACAATCGACACAAGTGCCGAGGAAGCGCGGACAGGACGCATGCTGTACTTGGGTTTCCCATGCTCGTCTGCTCGCTCTGGGCTTGACGAAAGCCAACCTCATTATTATATGACGTTTCTCTGCAAACATTTAGTTTGACTTCTATCTAGTTTTAGTTTCTCTCAAACTTCAGTCCCTAACTATCCCAAATTTTTCGCTCGGATAGAAGAGTTGATGCTCAGTTAGTACGAGTATACACATATCAGTGAATACAAGTCACCAACCTCCTCGATGGGAGGTTCGCCACATAAGGGCCATTCGGTCTAAGACACCGACCCGTGGCAATGCTGTGTAGAGAAAGGTTTCGATACGAAGCACGGTACGAAACAGTCGAGACCGAAGTCTCGAGGCGCCGTGAGCTGCTTCTCGACCGAGATCGTAGAATAGCCCCAAGCGCGCGCTGAACCGCCCGACTCGCCGAACCGTCGAGTCTCTTACAGATACCGAACGGCCGGGAAGGACGCCGGCGCCGCGCGGTGAATAGCACGCGCGCTTATGGGCGCAAACCGCCGCGGCAACAGCCCATCCGGCGGGGCTGTTGGGACTTAGAAAAATTTTCACATGAAAAATTTTTTTGTAAAGTACAATTAATGTTTACATTTCCAGGATATTTAACACAAAATATTCAACTTTTCATATACTATCACGGCACTTTGAACATTTTTCAAGTCCAACCGCCAAGAGTAAACTTTTTTTCTATCGTTCCTAGGCAATTATAAATATTAGATCATTGTATAATAAAGCATTTTAACAATAAATATCAAGTTTCAATCATCTAGGTTGAGTATTTATCGAAATAATTAAGAATAATGTCCGGGCGCATTACTTCCGAGCGAAATTTTTCAAAGTCCAACCGACAAGAGTAAACATTTTTCCTAGCCGTTTCAGACGTTTCTAACTGTTAGATCATTGTATAATAAAGCATTTTAACAATAAATATTAAGTTACAGCACTCTAGGACGCGTATTTTTCGAATTAATTAAGAATAATGTCCCGACCGACAAGAGTAAACTTTTTCCCTAGCCGTCCCAGACGATTCTAAATGTTAGATCATGGTATAATAACGCATTCTAACAATAAATATCAAGTTACAACCCTCTAGGATGCGTATTTTAAGAAATAATTAATAATAATGTCCGGGCGCATTACTTAGTCGACGCTCGAGCGAGTCGTTCGGTGTACCGACACGCGTATTGGTTCGGCGCGCTACGGAGCTCGAACGAAATGTTTCTAAGTCCAACCGACAAGAGTAAACTCCTTTCCCTGACCGGTTCAGACGTTTCTAACTGTTAGATCATTGTATAATAAAGCATTTTAACAATAAATATCAAGTTACAGCACTCTAGGACGCGTATTTTTCGAATTAATTAAGAATAATGTCCCGACCGACAAGAGTAAACTTTTTCCCTAGCCGTCCCAGACGATTCTAAATGTTAGATCATGGTATAATAACGCATTCTAACAATAAATATCAAGTTACAACCCTCTAGGATGCGTATTTTAAGAAATAATTAATAATAATGTCCGGGCGCATTACTTAGTCGACGCTCGAGCGAGTCGTTCGGTGTACCGACACGCGTATTGGTTCGATGAGCGACGGAGCTCGAGCGAAATATTTCAAAGTCCCGACCGCCAAGAGAAAACTACTTTCCTAACCTTACCTAACCTAACCTAACCGTTAGATCCTTGTATAACAATGCATTTTAACAATAGATATCATGTTACAACACCCTGGGATGAGTACTTTTCGAAATAATTCAGAATAATGTCCGGGCGCATTACTTAGCCGGCCGCTCGAGCGAGTCGATCGGAGAGACGGGGCGCGTCGGTTCGGCGCGCTACGGAGCTCGAGCGAAATGTTTCTAAGTCCAACCGACAAGAGTAAACTCCTTTCCCTGACCGGTTCAGACTTTTTTAACTGTTAGATCATCGTATAATAAAGCATTTTAACAATAAATATCAAATTACAGCACTCTAGGTCCCGTATTTTTCGAATTAATTAAGAATAATGTCCCGACCGACAAGAGTAAACTTTTTCCCTAGCCATCCCAGAGGATTCTAAATGTTAGATCATTGTATAATAACGCATTTTAACAATAAATATCAAGTTACAACCCTCTGGGATGAGTATTTCTCGAAATAATTGAGAATAATGTCCGAGCGCATTACTTAGTCGGCCGCTCGAGCGAGTCGATCGGAGAGTCGGGGCGCGTCGGTTCGGCGTGCTAGGGAGCTCGAGCGAAATGTTTCTAAGTCCAACCGACAAGAGTAAACTCCTTTCCCTGTCCGTTCCGGACGGTTCTAACCGTTAGATCATTGTATAACAACGCATTTTAACAATGAATATCAAGTTACAACCCTCTAGGATGAGTATTTTTCGAAATAATTGAGAATAATGTCCGGGCGCATTACTTAGCCGGCCGCTCGGGCGAGTCGTTCGGAGAGTCGGGGCGCGTCGGTTCGGCGCGCTACGGAGCTCGAACGAAATGTTTCTAAGTCCAACCGACAAGAGTAAACTCCTTTCCCTGACCGGTTCAGACGTTTCTAACTGTTAGATCATTGTATAATAAAGCATTTTAACAATAAATATCAAGTTACAGCACTCTAGGACGCGTATTTTTCGAATTAATTAAGAATAATGTCCCGACCGACAAGAGTAAACTTTTTCCCTAGCCGTCCCAGACGATTCTAAATGTCAGATCATGGTATAATAACGCATTCTAACAATAAATATCAAGTTACAACCCTCTAGGATGCGTATTTTAAGAAATAATTAATAATAATGTCCGGGCGCATTACTTAGTCGACGCTCGAGCGAGTCGTTCGGTGTACCGACACGCGTATTGGTTCGGCGAGCGACGGAGCTCAAGCGAAATATTTCAAAGTCCCGACCGCCAAGAGAAAACTACTTTCCTAACCTTACCTAACCTAACCTAACCGTTAGATCCTTGTATAATAATGCATTTTAACAATAGATATCATGTTACAACCCCCTGGGATGAGTAATTTTCAAAATAATTCAGAATAATGTCCGGGCGCATTACTTAGTCGGCCGCTCGAGCGAGTCGATCGGAGAGTCGGGGCGCGTCGGTTCGGCGCGCTAGGGAGCTCGAGCGAAATGTTTCTAAGTCCAACCAACAAGAGTAAACTTTTTCCCGAGCCGTCCCGGACGATTCTAAATGTTAGATCATTGTATAATAACGCATTTTAACAATAAATATCAAGTTACAACCCTCTAGGATGCGTATTTTAAGAAATAATTAATAATAATGTCCGGGCGCATTACTTAGTCGACGCTCGAGCGAGTCGTTCGGTGTACCGACACGCGTATTGGTTCGACGAGCGACGGAGCTCGAGCGAAATATTTCAAAGTCCCGACCGCCAAGAGAAAACTACTTTCCTAACCTTACCTAACCTAACCTAACCGTTAGATCCTTGTATAATAATGCATTTTAACAATAGATATCATGTTACAACACCCTGGGATGAGTACTTTTCGAAATAATTCAGAATAATGTCCGGGCGCATTACTTAGCCGGCCGCTCGAGCGAGTCGATCGGAGAGACGGGGCGCGTCGGTTCGGCGCGCTACGGAGCTCGAGCGAAATGTTTCTAAGTCCAACCGACAAGAGTAAACTCCTTTCCCTGACCGGTTCAGACTTTTTTAACTGTTAGATCATCGTATAATAAAGCATTTTAACAATAAATATCAAATTACAGCACTCTAGGTCCCGTATTTTTCGAATTAATTAAGAATAATGTCCCGACCGACAAGAGTAAACTTTTTCCCTAACCATCCCAGAGGATTCTAAATGTTAGATCATTGTATAATAACGCATTTTAACAATAAATATCAAGTTACAACCCTCTGGGATGAGTATTTCTCGAAATAATTGAGAATAATGTCCGAGCGCATTACTTAGTCGGCCGCTCGAGCGAGTCGATCGGAGAGTCGGGGCGCGTCGGTTCGGCGTGCTAGGGAGCTCGAGCGAAATGTTTCTAAGTCCAACCGACAAGAGTAAACTCCTTTCCCTGTCCGTTCCGGACGGTTCTAACCGTTAGATCATTGTATAACAACGCATTTTAACAATGAATATCAAGTTACAACCCTCTAGGATGAGTATTTTTCGAAATAATTGAGTATAATGTCCGGGCGCATTACTTAGCCGGCCGCTCGGGCGAGTCGATCGGAGAGTCGGGGCGCGTCGGTTCGGCGCGCTACGGAGCTCGAACGAAATGTTTCTAAGTCCAACCAACAAGAGTAAACTTTTTCCCTAGCCGTCCCAGACGATTCTAAATGTTAGATCATTGTATAATATCGCATTCTAACAATAAATATCAAGTTACAACCCTCTAGGATGCGTATTTTAAGAAATAATTAATAATAATGTCCGGGCGCATTACTTAGTCGACGCTCGAGCGAGTCGTTCGGTGTACCGACACGCGTATTGGTTCGGCGAGCGACGGAGCTCAAGCGAAATATTTCAAAGTCCCGACCGCCAAGAGAAAACTACTTTCCTAACCTTGCCTAACCTAACCTAACCGTTAGATCCTTGTATAATAATGCATTTTAACAATAGATATCATGTTACAACCCCCTGGGATGAGTAATTTTCAAAATAATTCAGAATAATGTCCGGGCGCATTACTTAGTCGGCCGCTCGAGCGAGTCGATCGGAGAGTCGGGGCGCGTCGGTTCGGCGCGCTAGGGAGCTCGAGCGAAATGTTTCTAAGTCCAACCAACAAGAGTAAACTTTTTCCCGAGCCGTCCCGGACGATTCTAAATGTTAGATCATTGTATAATAACGCATTTTAACAATAAATATCAAGTTACAACACTCTGGGATGAGTATTTCTCGAAATAATTGAGAATAATGTTCGAGCGCATTACTTAGTCGGCCGCTCGAGCGAGTCGTTCGGAGAGTCGGGGCGCGTCGGTTCGGCGCGCTACGGAGCTCGAACGAAATGTTCCTAAGTCCAACCGACAAGAGTAAACTCCTTTCCCTGACCGGTTCAGACTTTTCTAACTGTTAGATCATCGTATAATAAAGCATTTTAACAATAAATATCAAGTTACAGCACTCTAGGACCCGTATTTTTCGAATTAATTAAGAATAATGTAAAAACCGACAAGAGTAAACTTTTTCCCTAGCCATCCCCGGGGATTCTAAATGTTAGATCATCGTATAATAAAGCATTTTAACAATAAATATCAAGTTACAGCACTCTAGGACCCGTATTTTTCGAATTAATTAAGAATAATGTAAAAACCGACAAGAGTAAACTTTTTCCCTAGCCATCCCCGGGGATTCTAAATGTTAGATCATTGTATAACAACGCATTTTAACAATAAATATCAAGTTACAACCCTCTGGGATAAGTATTTCTCGAAATAATTGAGAATAATGTCCGGGCGCATTACTTAGTCGGCAGCTCGAGCGATTCGATCGGAGAGTCGGGGCGCGTCGGTTCGGCGCGCTAGGGAGCTCGAGCGAAATGTTTCTAAGTCCAACCGACAAGAGTAAACTTTTTCCCTAGCCGTCCCAGACGATTCTAAATGTTAGATCATTGTATAATAACGCATTTTAACAATAAATATCAAGTTACAACCCTATAGGATGAGTATTTTTCGAAATAATTGAGAATAATGTCCGGGCGCATTACTTAGTCGGCCGCTCGAGCGTGTCGATCGGAGAGTCGGGGCGCGTCGGTTCGGCGCGCTACGGAGCTCGAGCGAAATGTTTCTAAGTCCAACCGACAAGAGTAAACTCCTTTCCCTGACCGGTTCAGACTTCTCTAACTGTTAGATCATCGTATAATAACGCATTTTAACCATAAATATCAAGTTACAACCCTCTAGGATGAGTATTTTTCGAATTAATTAAGAATAATGTAAAAACCGACAAGAGTAAACTTTTTCCCTAGCCATCCCAGAGGATTCTAAATGTTAGATCATTGTATAATAACGCATTTTAACAATAAATATCAAGTTACAACCCTCTGGGATGAGTATTTCTCGAAATAATTGCGAATAATGTCCGAGCGCATTACTTAGTCGGCCGCTCGAGCGAGTCGATCGGAGAGTCGGGGCGCGTCGGTTCGGCGTGCTAGGGAGCTCGAACGAAATGTTTCTAAGTCCATCCGACAAGAGTAAACTTCTTTCCCTGACCGGTTCAGACTTTTCTAACTGTTAGATCATCGTATAATAAAGCATTTTAACAATAAATATCAAATTACAGCACTCTAGGACCCGTTTTTTTCGAATTAATTAAGAATAATGTCTCGACCGACAAGAGTAAACTTTTTCCCTAGCCGTCCTAGACGAATCTAAATGTTAGATCATTGTATAATAAAGTATTTTAACAATAAACATCAACGTTCAACACTCTGGGACGCGTAGTTTTCGAATTAATTGTGAATAATGTCCCGACCGCCAAGAGTAAACATTTTTCCTAGCCATTCCAAACGATTCTAAATATTAGATCATTGTATAATAACGCATTTTAAAAATAAACCTTAAGTTACAACCCTGTAGGATGCGTTCTTTTCGACTTATTGAAAAATAATTTTCCGAGGTATATGTCGCAACACGCCGCTGCGAATGGAGACTTACGCCGGTAGGATAGGACCCAACACGCCGCTAGGATTGGAGCCAACACGCCGCTAGGATTGGAGCCAACACGCCGCTGCGAATGGAACAATACGCCGCTGGGATTGGAGCTATACGCCGCTAGGATTGGAGCCGACACGCCGCTGGGATTGGAGCTATACGCCGCCGGGATTGGAGCTATACGCCGCTAGGATTGGAGCCGATACGCCGCTAGGATTGGAGCCAACACGCCGCTAGGATTGGAGCTATACGCCGCTAGGATTGGAGCCAATACGCCGCTAGGATTGGAGCTATACGCCGCTAGGATTGGAGCCGATACGCCGCCGGGATTGGAGCCAATACGCCGCTGTAGGCGGAAAGCAATACGCAATGCTTCCAAGTCCCGATCGCCATAGTAAACTTCTTTCCTAACCGTTCTGGACGGTCCTAACTGTTAGATCATTGTATAATAAGGCATTTGAAGTATAAATATCAAGTTACAACTCTCCAGGATGCGTGCTTCTCGAGTTATTGAAAAATAATTTTCCGAGTTATATGTCGGCCTGTACTAAATGTGTTCTACCGGGTCTTGCGGGTAAACGGCAGGAGTAAATCTTGGTCTGTACTGTTAGGTAGGTTCTTCCTGAATATGTTTGCGATGCGCGTGATTGGATTAACGCGATTCCCGCTGTCCCTACCTTTTTTTTCGTACGAACCGTGACTGACGATTTGCGCGGATATTGGGATGCAGGTTTTGGCTGATTTAATTGTCAATAAGAGATGATGT
>CAXAAD010000329.1:332500-345000 GCA_963966675.1 Lasioglossum calceatum | reverse complement strand
AGGATCTTCCGGGTCTTTGGGGACGTCTCTGCCACCCAGTTTGTGGTTTCCTTTTCTTTCCTTCCTGTTTTGAAGAGGAGTTTGAACTCCCCTTCTAGATTTTCCTCTGAGTCCAGCTCGAGGTTCTGATTCCTTATGGATCTTAGGAGTTCCTCCTCTGCCGTGTCAGAGGGGACTCCGAATATTATAATTTTTGGTCTCCTCCTTGGGAGGGGACCGATCTCGACTTTTTTCCTTAATTCCTTATTTTTGAGGACTTGCTCAAGGTCCTCTTTCGAGTCGGTCTCTAGGAGAATTCCGGAGTTCGCAAGTTTCCTCACGTTCCGGATTCTCATTTTCTGTTCTGTCGGGTTTATAAACTCCGACACAACCTTTTTTGTCTCGTCGCTATTCGAGATCTTGCTACCCTTTGCGGGGTAAATTGCCACTGTCGGCTTAGACTGCTGTACAGCAGTTTTCTTTGCCACTTGCCTTGTTCTTTTGTTGGACTTTATTATGTCCGAGTATAACAGTGGTTTGGAGGGGGCCGGGGCCTCCTTTACGCCACTGCGTTTCTCAGACATAATGTTGTCCAACTTTGCGGAGAGCTGGTTCAGCTTCTCCTCTATTGGTTTCTCTTTTTGTAGCTCTTCAAGCTTGGCTCGGAGTTCCCTGTTCTCCTGCGTTAATTCGACTCTTATGTCGTTAGCAAGTCCCTCTTCTTGCTTAAACATTTCCATAATTTCATGGACAATGGTTTCTGCCTTGGCGCGCTGCGCCTTCGACATGGCCAGTGTCTTGTGGAGGGCTTCGAGCTTTTCAAACGGTGTTTGAATAAGCTGTCCCTCCGGCAGTCTCTCTATTTTGACGGAGACGGGTCTTATAGATCCGTCGTCCGATTTTGCTTGTTCCTTAGGGAACTTGCACGGTTTCGACTCGGATGAGGAATCCGAGTCGCTGATGCATATCTCCTTGCTTTTAAATTCCTTTTTTCCCTTTTTCCTTTTTGTTCCGGTGATCCGGGATCCCACCCCGGATCTTATAGCCGCCTCTATCACCGTTCTTAGGTCGGTGTTTGAATCAATATCTGAGTAGTAGGCGCCGTAGTCGCTGCTATCGTACTCTGTCTCTGAATAAGACTCTTTAGCTTCATCCATAAGCTGCTCTTCAATTGTCTTTGTAACTTTTATTTCTTTGTCGGCCTCTGCTGTAGCCTTTCCTCCAACTCTGTTCCCTTTCTTTCCTCCCTTCTTCGTCTTGTTTTTGTTTGTTGTATGTTTGTAAGTATGTTCCATGTTTGTTCCCACGAGTTGGGACGAAATAATTGATCGCTCCCCGGGTGACGCCCTTTCCGGGGAGAAGGCTTTTACGCTCAGGGTTTCGCCTGGGTCCTGAGGTTAGCCACTAGGGATCGGTGCTCCCACCAACCGCCGCACGCTCGTGCAAGGAGTCGTCGGACCTCTGTCACCGCGGTCTTCAGCTTAGAGGTAGGGGTTTGTTAAAGGGGTTTGTCCTCCCCGCGGTTCAACCAATTAAGGTAAGACCCTCGTTTCTCACCTGCGTGACGTACCACCGGGTTACGCTCCGGTGGGTCGTTGCCACTGCAGGGAGTCTTCCGATTTTTGCGAGAGCCACGGTGATCGCGGACGATCACTCACGTAGGAGCTCTCTCTGACTCGACCACCAGAGCCCCTTTAGCCACCCGAAGGTGTCCAGGTCCCGCCGCGTGGAGGGGGGGTTGGCGCACCAGGGAATAGAACCCTGGACCTTTTGAGACCCAGTAGATAGGGACAGGTAGTATCAAGTATGAGAGACGGGGGGGAAACCCCGACTGCGCCGTACCTCGAACACTCGGTTCATACCGGCTTTACTTTAACTAGGCGATGGAATGGCAGTCGCACAGTTTAGCGAGGACGCGTCGACGACGGGGTATTCTCGACCCGTTCCAGTACGACGCGCTCATCCCGCACTTTACTGCGCGCTGCTCCGCTGTCCATCATATCGCCTTGCCAGATGTTATGGCTCTACTTTCTCGTTGCTGCCATGTGGAGGGACCGCAACGTCGATTCCAACTGCCACCTCGAGTCCAACCCATATCCAGGAGCTCCTAGCTTGTAATAAGCAGGAGGGGCTTTCATTCCCGGCCCGAGGGACCGAGACCCGTACAGAGTCTCGGCCAGCTGGTCGATCCATGATGTCTCGGCAGAGGTTTCCTTTTGCCTCTAATCCGTGACTTCTCGCGTTCGAATAGCCTTCGACTTGAGTACGTCTCGCGCGAACTTTCTGAAACTCCTAAACAGATGTTCTGATACCAGGACGGCTTCTCGCACCGGCCACTGGTGGCCTTTAGCAATAGCGTCCTGGCGTAGGAGCTCTCGCGCTTGATCGTACCGAGGACACACATACAAGATGTGGTTCGGTGTTTCCACTTCCCCGCATTCGCAGTGTTCGTCCTCTACTAACGTGAAGGCTTTGAGCTTCGCACGGAAATCTCCGTGTCCACTCAGGAACTGAGACACATAGTGATCAGGGATCACCCAGCGCGCAGAGAGTCGGTCTGAAACATCGCCGAAGTATTCGAAGGTAGCCCTTCCCTTCTGCGATGACGACCATCTCCTTTGCCACACTGCCAGAGCGGTCCGTCTTACCTCGGCTAGTGCCTCGCGCGGACTCACGACTCTGTTTGCCAAATCGGCATGACTTATCCGACATGTCTCATACTCTACGTCTTGTAGCTTTCGTATCTTATAGGCGCATACTCGCTCTGCTATCAGCAAGTCTATAGGTACCGCACCGGCGACCACAGCGATCGCGTCGGTGGATATTGTCCTGTAGGCCTTGACGCAGCCAAGCAGTGCTCTCCTCTGCGCCCTGTCGAGAAGTGTTCTCGATGCAGAGGTGAGGAGGTCCGCCCAGCCCGCAGCAGCGTACGCCACGATCGGGAGAAACAGGCATTTGTACATGATACGCATGGCCCGAAACCCCAATCCCCAGTTCGAACGAGCAATCTTTGTTAGAGAACTAAACGTTCTCATCGACTTAGCACTCACATACTCGACGTGGGACTTGACTCCCAGTCGTTTGTCAAAGTATACGCCAAGGTACCTAATGGTATCCTTGATGGCAATACTCTTTCCATCAATCTTCACCACAGGTGGCCTCTCCCTCTGGAGGTAGCCTTTCAAGAGTATCATCTCGGTCTTGGGAGCAGACAGCGATAACTTTTGCGATTTGCACCACTCAGATATCGTGTCCGCTACCCTCTGCCCTTTAAGCTGGAGTTCCTTCCTCGTGCTGCCCGAGACAAGCACGAGTAGGTCGTCCGCATAGGCTATGGGCTCGCATGCGAGCCCGGCGTTCGATAAGAGCTTCAGAATCAAGTCAAAGACGAGATTCCAAAAGCTCGGACCGAGAATCGATCCCTGTGGACAGCCTTTAGTTACGACTTTCCGCACTTCTCCGTGATCGGACTTCAGAGTCACCACACGGTTGGCGAAATAGTCTACTATCAGCTTGTAAAGATTGCGGGGACAGCCTCGCTTCCTCAACTCGTTGAGGATGCTCGGCCACCACAGATTGTCGAATGCACCCGAGATATCGAAGGCGAGAGCCAAGACATACCTGTCTTCGCAGCCGGACACCAGACTCCTGAGCTTTACCACGGCATCTTCCGTGGATCGCTCCGGTCTGAATCCGTATTGCCGGTCAGACGCATGTTCATGGCGTAGGAACAAATCAGCTAACCGCCTAGCGATTAGCTTCTCGAGGACTTTGCCTACTACGGATAGTAGGCAAATAGGTCGATAGGACTTCACCTCCGTCTCCGGTTTGCCGGGTCCTTTCAGAACGGTTCTGATTGACCCGACTTTCCACCCGGAGGGGAAGACCCCATACTCAAGACAACAATTATAGAGCTGAAGTAGCTCGGCGCGGAGTATTCCGGCGGAGTATTTCAATACTTCTGGCTCTATTCTGTCCAGGCCTGGGCACTTGCGTCGCTTAAGACTTTTCACCGCCGCATCAAGCTCCCAGCGAGTGAAGACAGGATCGTCCTCAGTCGTCGGCTCGGTAGCGGATTCAAGTCTCAGCTGCGCTTGCTCCGGAGTGTCGCTCACAGACGTATCGTCCGGAACTAACGCCTCCAGCAGCGCTGACGCAGTGGAATCCCAGTCCATCGTGTGTCCTCCGCTCGTGCGAATGTTTGAGACTGCTGTCTCAACATTCAGCTTGTCCCTGGCGATCTTGTAAACAAGTCCCCAGGGTTCCTTGTTCCCTTGCTCGGTAACAAAGTCCTTCCAACTCTGGTACCGTGCAACTCTCATGGCAGCCGTATACGCCTTTCTCTGCACGAGATACTCGGCTTTCCGGCTTGCCTTCTCGTCCTCCGAACAACTCGGGTTCTGGAAGGCGCGCCTACATCTGTAGACGCGCTTCTTCTGTCTCGTCAACTCTGGTGTCCACCATGGGACTGACTTGGAGTGCCACTGCTTGGTTCGCATGGAGGATTCGCACGCTTGGACAATCGATCTCTCGAATTCCTGTGCAAGTTGTTCAACCTCCTCGCGACCATTCGGTCGGAGGGTTAAGTTCCCCCTGCTCGCCAGCAGCGCTCGTTCGAATTTTTGCAAGTTCGCACTATCCAGGTGGAACCGCCCTTCACGGTGCCGGTTTACCTCCGTGGCTGAGAACTGCAACGAAAATTGTATGACTCGGTGGTCGCTGGAAGTCAAGTCCTTGTGGACTTTCCATCCTCGCACTTTGTCGGACATGTCGGGTGTCGCAAGTGTGACATCTATAAAGGACTCTCCGGAAGAACTGGAGTACGTGGGAATACTACCAGTCTCGTTCAACACCACCAAGCCGTGCCGGGCCACGAACTCTTCGAGCTTTCGGCCTCTCGCGTTCGTCCTCGCACCGCCCCATAAAGGGGACCTAGCGTTCACGTCCGCTGCGATCACGACTCGGCGATGTCTAAGTGCCGCAAGTACTCTTTCCAGTCGAGCCAGACTTGGTTCAATGTCTTCCGAACATTGAAAGTACTGGCTGACTAGGTGAAAATCACCGAAATTGCCCTTAACGCACGCGCAGGAGAGATGTGTGTCGCACAGATGTGCTAACTTGGTCACGGTCAAGTTCCGACTCACGACAGCTATTGTTGCCATCGGTCGGTCCCCTTCCGCAACCAGCTTCGTCGTCCGCTGCAGCCCAGGCATTCTGCCTTCCCAGCTGTACGGCTCTTGAGCTAACAACACATCAACTCCTCTGGCGTGCAGCAAAGATCTGACTTCATCGGTTACGTTCCGAGCGCGCTGCATATTATGCTGCACGACTCGAATCGACCTCTGAGACAGTTGTCTACCTTCGGTGCTCTCAACCATAATTGGTCCGAGCTATGACTTGCTGTAGCGCAGCCTGATAGGAAGCGCACAGCTTGTCTCTGGACTTATGTCCGTGCGGCTTGCCACGCTCTTTGCAGTTAGAGCAGACCGGTTGTCCGCTCTTGTTGCTGCAGGTGGCAAAGGTGTGCCCCTTTTGGGCGCAGTGACCGCAGACATCGTCTTTGTGCTTGCATCGTTTGGCCGTGTGGCCAAACTTCTGGCACTTGAAGCACCGGGTAACGGTGACGTAGTCCTGTACACGACAAGCTGACCACCCAACGTACACCCGGCCTTCCCCACTTTTCAGCCGCTGGCGAACCTGCGGACTGACATCGATGACCCAGTTGGTCGCCTCCCTGCCCTTAGGACCGGCTTGGTAACCGACCTTCAGGTTAGAGGCAAACTCTTTCTGGGTCATTTCGGTGAGGTTCTGCTTCCATAGATTGGAAGCAACCTCTTCTCTCGCCATCTTCTTCGGAACATCGTACACTATTAGTGACGGGTTCCTCTTCGACGGCGTAGAGACCGAAAGTCCTTTATCTTTCAGTCCCTTACTCCCCGTGAAGGCTTGAAGATCCTCCTTGCGTTCCGTCTCGACTACGATGCCACCGGAGTGGATGAGTCGAACCGACTTCACGCGGATCTTCTCCTTCGCGGGTTTCACTAGAGCAAGAACAGTCCGCTTAGTCGCTTCGCTGTTCTGCTCTTTGCCCTTCGGCGGAAAGATCCTTACCACGTGTTGTGGTGGTCTTACCGCGTCCAGGGAGACCTTTCGGCACTCGACCTTAGCTGCATCAGCGTAGGTCGAGTGAGCGCGCTGTCCAGCTATACCGGCCGCGGGCCGCGGGGCGGCTCGCGACGCGGTCGCTGCACTCTTTGCAGACGGTCTAGCTATCTCGGCCCTGACCGCTGCGAGCTGTCCTTCAAGGAAGCCATTCCGAAGAATGAGCTCCTGGACAAGCTCGTTGAGCGCATTAGCGTGCTGCGAGATCGCGGCCGAGACGTCCTTCGTGACCCTCGATTTCTCGAGGGCACAGCATCTCGTGATGGCCGTGACCTGCTTGAAGGCCTCGTCTCTTACGAGATCGAGAGCCCGCACTCTGGGCCCGGAAACCGCCTCCACCGGTTTCCCTCCCAGTCGCTTGCGCCCCGCTTCGGCTTGTGGTGCCACCTCAGCAGAGCGCTTGTCCTTTTTAGAAGGAGGGGCATTCCCTGTCTTCTCTTGACGGAGTTCGCCCGTCGGGTTTTTATCCCCTTCGGGCTCTTTGCCTTTAACAGAGGCGAGGTTCAGAACCTTCCTCTGTTTCTTTTCCTTAGAGCTCTTCCCGGACTGAGAAGAGCTCACCTCCTTCGTGTCCAGGGAAGAATTGTGCTTCGGTTTCCCGTCTGGCACTACTTTCTTCCCCTTCTGTGCATCGCACCTTTCGAGGGGCACGCTAGGCTGGCTATTCAATAGCTCGTCCCCGGCCCACTCGATTTTAACGGACACAGGGGTGTTTTCGCTGGTACCAGCTACTGGCCCCCCTGCTGCGACGACTTCACGCTCGGCATCGCCTTGCGCTGGTCCCGTCGACTTGACTCGCTTTTTATTTTTATTTCTGGTATCCATAAAAATAAGACTCACTTCGTTCCGCTGCGTGCACCGGCCTCCTCGGACCCTCAAATGGAACCCGTGGGACCGCTGTCCCACTAAGTTGATGCATCACCCAGAATATAGTCCGCGGAATTTGGTGGCCGATTACTCAACCACCATCCACTTCCTCGCCCAACGGAATTCCATCGCACTAGCGCCGATGGAGCTTCCAAGCCGATTGACTAGGCACAGGGTTACTTTTCTCGCCTAGCCGCCCATCTAGTCGAAGCTGAGGCCAAAGGTACGTGTTGGCGACGTCACTCCCGCAGGAGTGGGCCCCCTCAGATCCCAGGATCCTCTTTTCCGACGACAAGGGTTGCCACGCACGGCAAACACGTGGGAGACGGGACTTTGAGTGGTGTCTCCTCCACTCCACTGCACTTCGTTTGGTTCGCGTGACTCCGAAGAGACCGCTATCCGGCGGGACCGCGTGGAGGCGCAAGTGCAGCTAGGACATATAATGTCCCTTTACAACTTCGACCTCTCCGGGGAAACAGAGCTCATCCCTCAGCGATTCGCCCAAAAAGGTGTCATATTACTCTAAGTACCAGCGGCGTGTTGCTTTTTGAAATTGGGGGGCACTTTAAAAGTACCCCTTATTTCTTTTTCTTCCGGTTATACCGGTGTTCCCTACATTTAATAAGATACTGATCTGTGATCAGTGATCTTTGAGCGGACTCACGAGAACGGCTCTGCAGCGGTCCTTCGTCCCACGCTCACATGATGCACCGTCTTGGGCCCCATCATGGAGTAGGGTGTCAGACTCACGACTGCGAGCAACGCGAACCGGTCCGCTCGCAACACGCCATCGCCCTCAGCTCTTTAGCGATTTCTGGCACGCTGGTGCGTTTTCTTTTGCACACCAGCTATCCTCACCTCCGCCGGCACCACGCGGCGGTTTAGTGAGTATATGATCCACCTTTGGGGAACGCTAGAGTGCTCCTCTCGAACCCATGAGAGAGCCTAGGCTGTCCCCGCCAGTAGATAGGGACAGAGGGAATCTCGTTAATCCATTCATGCGCGTCACTAATTAGATGACGAGGCATTTGGCTACCTTAAGAGAGTCATAGTTACTCCCGCCGTTTACCCGCGCTTTTTTGAATTTCTTCACGTTGACATTCAGAGCACTGGGCAGAAATCACATTGCGTCAACACCCGTGGGGGCCATCGCAATGCTTTGTTTTAATTAGACAGTCGGATTCCCCTAGTCCGTGCCAGTTCTGAGCTGAGCGTTGAATGGCGGCCGAAGAGGACGATCGTTCTAGACGAAAGCCTCGCAGCAAGGAAGATCCGCGGGAGGCCAAGGCACGGGACCGAGCTCGGATTCCCATCAATAATGTGTTCACCTCGCCCAGGCCCGGCACGTCAGCCAGACCCGCTTCCCGACCAAGCCCGACACGCCCCGCTCCTCAGAGCCAATCCTTATTCCGAAGTTACGGATCCAATTTGCCGACTTCCCTTACCTACATTAATCTATCGACTAGAGGCTCTTTACCTTGGAGACCTGCTGCGGATATGGGTACGAACCGGCGCGACACCTCCACGTGGCCCTCTCCTGGATTTTCAAGGTCCGAGGGGAAGATCCGGACACCGCCGCAACTGCGGTGCTCTTCGCGTTCCAAACCCTATCTCCCTGCTAGAGGTTTCCAGGGAACTCGAACGCTTATACAGAAAAGAAAACTCTCCCCGGATCTCCCGACGGCGTCTCCAGGTCATTTTGGGTTACCCCGACGAACACTCTTACGAGGGCCCGATTGGTATGCGGTTCCGCTGCCGGGTTCCGGAATAGAAACCGGATTCCCTTTCGCCCGATGGGTGTGTCTGTGTGTTTGTTTGTTTATCAATACTTTGATATTTTTGCTCACTCTCTCTCTCTTAGGACACCTCATCTACATAGGATTTCTCTTAGGGCTTAGGATCGACTGACTCGTGTGCAACGGCTGTTCACACGAAACCCTTCTCCACGTCAGTCCTCCAGGGCCTCGCTGGAGTATTTGCTACTACCACCAAGATCTGCACCGACGGCGGCTCCAGGCAGGCTCACGCCCAGACCCTTCTGCGCACACCGCCGCGACCCTCCTACTCGTCAGAGCTTCATGGAAGACGCGCCTTTCGGAAAAAGCTAACGTCAACCTCACTTGCCGCTGACGGCGGAGTATAGGCGCGACGCTTCAGCGCCATCCATTTTCAGGGCTAGTTGCTTCGGCAGGTGAGTTGTTACACACTCCTTAGCGGATTCCGACTTCCATGGCCACCGTCCTGCTGTCTTAAGCAACCAACGCCTTTCATGGTATCCCATAAGCGTCGACTTAGGCGCCTTAACTCTGCGTTTGGTTCATCCCACAGCGCCAGTTCTGCTTACCAAAATTGGCCCACTTGGCACTCTGATCCAATATTATAATCTCGTGGCTTCATTGATCCAAGCAAGCCAGAGATCTCACCCATTTAAAGTTTGAGAATAGGTTGAGGTCGTTTCGGCCCCAAGGCCTCTAATCATTCGCTTTACCAGATGAGACTCGCACACGTTCATCAAAAGAGAACGAGCGAGTGCCAGCTATCCTGAGGGAAACTTCGGAGGGAACCAGCTACTAGATGGTTCGATTAGTCTTTCGCCCCTATACCCAGTTCCGACGATCGATTTGCACGTCAGAATCGCTACGGACCTCCATCAGGGTTTCCCCTGACTTCGTCCTGACCAGGCATAGTTCACCATCTTTCGGGTCCCAACGTGTACGCTCTGGGTGCGCCTCTTCTCGCAATGAGAACGAGACGCCCCGGGAGTGCGAGGCCGCATCGTGACGCGGCCCATCCTCCCTTGGTCGACGCTAAGGTACGACCTTCACTTTCATTGCGCCTTTAGGTTTACATGTCCCAATGACTCGCGCACATGTTAGACTCCTTGGTCCGTGTTTCAAGACGGGTCCTGAGAGTACCCAAAGCAGTAGCGTCGCTGACCGGTAATTCAAAGCTTGGCCAGTCCGAGGACACCGCCTGCTAACAGCTGGTTAGGCCCGGAGCCGGCACTAGGTCCGTACCATCCGGGTGACAAACTAACCGAGCTTGCGGCGGGCCTGACGCACACACATTCGAAAATGGATTGGTTGCGGCCCGATACCGTCAGAGTACCGTCACGCAGCCGGCCAGGTGATCGAGCGTCTGCCGTGTGCGCGCGAAGGCGACACGACAGGCAACAACTCGAGCCGTAGACCGACACGCAACGGGTCGCGACGTTCTACTAAGGGAGAAGTGCACGACTACGCGACCGGAACATTTGCCGAAGATGGTGTACCCTCGCACTGGAACCACCGAAGTGGCCCATTGCGGGCTATCTGCGCACCAACGGAAGCCAGCCTCGTCGACGATGAATCTCCCCATTCGATCTTTTGGGTTTCTCAGGTTTACCCCTGAACGGTTTCACGTACTCTTGAACTCTCTCTTCAAAGTTCTTTTCAACTTTCCCTCACGGTACTTGTTCGCTATCGGTCTCGTGGTCATATTTAGCCTTAGATGGAGTTTACCACCCACTTAGGGCTGCACTCTCAAGCAACCCGACTCTAAGGAGAGGTCCTCCCGAAACGCGTACCAGTCGCTACGGGCCTGGCACCCTCTACGGGTAAATGGCCCCATTCAAGATGGACTTGGACGCGGTTCGACGTCTCGGGATAAATTGACCCTCCTGAACACTACATTTCCCAACGGCAGAACCGCGGGATTCAGTGCTGGGCTAATTCCTGTTCGCTCGCCGCTACTAAGGAAATCCTTGTTAGTTTCTTTTCCTCCGCTTAGTAATATGCTTAAATTCAGCGGGTAATCTCGCCTACTCTGAGGTCGTCATACGTGATACAAAATTTTGTGTTTCTCCGAAAGAGCGTAAAAGCAGTACTCGCGAAAACGTACAAAGCACAAAAAAAAAAAAAGAAAAAAAAGAAAACGAAACAACACTACACGACAGAAGAGAAAGGTAACGAAAAACCGATATATATGCCTTATGCGCCACACCAAAGTGTCTTCTTTTTCTTTCTTCATTATTTGCACGTCGATCGGAAACTCTCGCTAGACGATCTGGCCGGTAAACATTAACGTCCGTCGAAAAGAACTTCCGGGGACTGGACGACCGACAGATCGCGCGGTTCCGCACGAATCGACAAATGAAGAAAAGAAAAGACATGGGGCGACCGACATAAAAGGTTTTTTCATAATACACCTTATCTCTCCGCGGTGCTGTTCCGCGCGTGACACAACAAGCAGCGTGTTTTGCGCCCGTGTGACAATCAAGTTCGAAATAAGCCTCGCCAATAGAGGAGTATATATATATATATATATATATATATATATAACCCGGTGGGATTTCTTTTTCTCTCTACTCTAATTTACCAATTAACACACGGGGGTACAGAAACGTTGCGCACGAAACGATGTATCATCGATCAAACACGCACACTTACACCAAAGAGACACGAGAGAAAGAGAGTAAGATCTCAAGACGCACATAGGCCGTCATCAGTACAATTCAACGCGAACGTGGCGATGGAATGGCAATCGCGCAGATTAGCGAGGACAAGTCGACGACGGGGAATAATTCCGACCCGATCAAGTACGACGTGTTCATCCCGCACGATGCTGCGCGTTGCTCCGCTGTCCATCGATCATCAAAGCGTTCGGTAGAACGAGAGATCTCTTTCGTCTCTTCCCTCGAAGACTCGAAAAGGTTAGAGTGTGATAATATGTGTTTGTCGAAATCGCCGGCAACGACGACCCTCCGCCGTAACGCAATTATAACGTAGAGTTAAGAAACGCATCCACGCACAGGCATATTCTCTCCCTGGGGCTTAACATTGCACACCACACCACACTCTGTGTGTCACAGCAGTATTCTTTTTCTCTTTTATATTTGTGTGTCCATCTCTGTAGTCTCTTGAGACATACCTCTTTCGTATACGCATCATTTCAGGCGACGTCGGGAGCGCGTTAAATGTTCATGAGTGAAAACACGCTTCTTTCCGCAAGGCGAATCGTTTCGCAGAGAAGGTGAGAGATTTGGAGATCCTCGTCGAAGCGGTGCCTTACGGGCGGTCGTATTGAAAATACGACTCACGACACCGTAAAACACTCACGCAAGTCCGAACGTAAGAAATACCAATCCCTACTTCGCTTCTCGTTGAAACTATTATTATAGGTATTGTATGTATATGTTTAAGACGCAATGCGAAATTGGCGATTTTCACAGAACCGCGACAAACGCCGACGAAACGCCCATCATTCGCTCGTACGTAGCATCTTTGCAACCCGACTCAGAAACGCTCTTTGGCGCCCTCCAAAAATATTTGGAGAGGTAAGCGACGGCGGGGACTTACAAGAGCAACGCAAGCAGTATATGGTTACGTAAACGACCCTCAGCCAGGCGTGGTCCAGGAATTGTATCCGTGGACCGCAATGTGCGTTCGAAATGTCGATGTTCATGTGTCCTGCAGTTCACACGTTGACGCGCAATTAGCTGCGTTCTTCATCGA
>CAXAAD010000329.1:317500-327500 GCA_963966675.1 Lasioglossum calceatum | reverse complement strand
TGACGTTTCTCTGCAAACATTTAGTTTGACTTCTATCTAGTTTTAGTTTCTCTCAAACTTCAGTCCCTAACTATCCCAAATTTTTCGCTCGGATAGAAGAGTTGATGCTCAGTTAGTACGAGTATACACATATCAGTGAATACAAGTCACCAACCTCCTCGATGGGAGGTTCGCCACATAAGGGCCATTCGGTCTAAGACACCGACCCGTGGCAATGCTGTGTAGAGAAAGGTTTCGATACGAAGCACGGTACGAAACAGTCGAGACCGAAGTCTCGAGGCGCCGTGAGCTGCTTCTCGACCGAGATCGTAGAATAGCCCCAAGCGCGCGCTGAACCGCCCGACTCGCCGAACCGTCGAGTCTCTTACAGATACCGAACGGCCGGGAAGGACGCCGGCGCCGCGCGGTGAATAGCACGCGCGCTTATGGGCGCAAACCGCCGCGGCAACAGCCCATCCGGCGGGGCTGTTGGGACTTAGAAAAATTTTCACATGAAAAATTTTTTTGTAAAGTACAATTAATGTTTACATTTCCAGGATATTTAACACAAAATATTCAACTTTTCATATACTATCACGGCACTTTGAACATTTTTCAAGTCCAACCGCCAAGAGTAAACTTTTTTTCTATCGTTCCTAGGCAATTATAAATATTAGATCATTGTATAATAAAGCATTTTAACAATAAATATCAAGTTTCAATCATCTAGGTTGAGTATTTATCGAAATAATTAAGAATAATGTCCGGGCGCATTACTTCCGAGCGAAATTTTTCAAAGTCCAACCGACAAGAGTAAACATTTTTCCTAGCCGTTTCAGACGTTTCTAACTGTTAGATCATTGTATAATAAAGCATTTTAACAATAAATATTAAGTTACAGCACTCTAGGACGCGTATTTTTCGAATTAATTAAGAATAATGTCCCGACCGACAAGAGTAAACTTTTTCCCTAGCCGTCCCAGACGATTCTAAATGTTAGATCATGGTATAATAACGCATTCTAACAATAAATATCAAGTTACAACCCTCTAGGATGCGTATTTTAAGAAATAATTAATAATAATGTCCGGGCGCATTACTTAGTCGACGCTCGAGCGAGTCGTTCGGTGTACCGACACGCGTATTGGTTCGGCGCGCTACGGAGCTCGAACGAAATGTTTCTAAGTCCAACCGACAAGAGTAAACTCCTTTCCCTGACCGGTTCAGACGTTTCTAACTGTTAGATCATTGTATAATAAAGCATTTTAACAATAAATATCAAGTTACAGCACTCTAGGACGCGTATTTTTCGAATTAATTAAGAATAATGTCCCGACCGACAAGAGTAAACTTTTTCCCTAGCCGTCCCAGACGATTCTAAATGTTAGATCATGGTATAATAACGCATTCTAACAATAAATATCAAGTTACAACCCTCTAGGATGCGTATTTTAAGAAATAATTAATAATAATGTCCGGGCGCATTACTTAGTCGACGCTCGAGCGAGTCGTTCGGTGTACCGACACGCGTATTGGTTCGATGAGCGACGGAGCTCGAGCGAAATATTTCAAAGTCCCGACCGCCAAGAGAAAACTACTTTCCTAACCTTACCTAACCTAACCTAACCGTTAGATCCTTGTATAACAATGCATTTTAACAATAGATATCATGTTACAACACCCTGGGATGAGTACTTTTCGAAATAATTCAGAATAATGTCCGGGCGCATTACTTAGCCGGCCGCTCGAGCGAGTCGATCGGAGAGACGGGGCGCGTCGGTTCGGCGCGCTACGGAGCTCGAGCGAAATGTTTCTAAGTCCAACCGACAAGAGTAAACTCCTTTCCCTGACCGGTTCAGACTTTTTTAACTGTTAGATCATCGTATAATAAAGCATTTTAACAATAAATATCAAATTACAGCACTCTAGGTCCCGTATTTTTCGAATTAATTAAGAATAATGTCCCGACCGACAAGAGTAAACTTTTTCCCTAGCCATCCCAGAGGATTCTAAATGTTAGATCATTGTATAATAACGCATTTTAACAATAAATATCAAGTTACAACCCTCTGGGATGAGTATTTCTCGAAATAATTGAGAATAATGTCCGAGCGCATTACTTAGTCGGCCGCTCGAGCGAGTCGATCGGAGAGTCGGGGCGCGTCGGTTCGGCGTGCTAGGGAGCTCGAGCGAAATGTTTCTAAGTCCAACCGACAAGAGTAAACTCCTTTCCCTGTCCGTTCCGGACGGTTCTAACCGTTAGATCATTGTATAACAACGCATTTTAACAATGAATATCAAGTTACAACCCTCTAGGATGAGTATTTTTCGAAATAATTGAGAATAATGTCCGGGCGCATTACTTAGCCGGCCGCTCGGGCGAGTCGTTCGGAGAGTCGGGGCGCGTCGGTTCGGCGCGCTACGGAGCTCGAACGAAATGTTTCTAAGTCCAACCGACAAGAGTAAACTCCTTTCCCTGACCGGTTCAGACGTTTCTAACTGTTAGATCATTGTATAATAAAGCATTTTAACAATAAATATCAAGTTACAGCACTCTAGGACGCGTATTTTTCGAATTAATTAAGAATAATGTCCCGACCGACAAGAGTAAACTTTTTCCCTAGCCGTCCCAGACGATTCTAAATGTTAGATCATGGTATAATAACGCATTCTAACAATAAATATCAAGTTACAACCCTCTAGGATGCGTATTTTAAGAAATAATTAATAATAATGTCCGGGCGCATTACTTAGTCGACGCTCGAGCGAGTCGTTCGGTGTACCGACACGCGTATTGGTTCGATGAGCGACGGAGCTCGAGCGAAATATTTCAAAGTCCCGACCGCCAAGAGAAAACTACTTTCCTAACCTTACCTAACCTAACCTAACCGTTAGATCCTTGTATAACAATGCATTTTAACAATAGATATCATGTTACAACACCCTGGGATGAGTACTTTTCGAAATAATTCAGAATAATGTCCGGGCGCATTACTTAGCCGGCCGCTCGAGCGAGTCGATCGGAGAGACGGGGCGCGTCGGTTCGGCGCGCTACGGAGCTCGAGCGAAATGTTTCTAAGTCCAACCGACAAGAGTAAACTCCTTTCCCTGACCGGTTCAGACTTTTTTAACTGTTAGATCATCGTATAATAAAGCATTTTAACAATAAATATCAAATTACAGCACTCTAGGTCCCGTATTTTTCGAATTAATTAAGAATAATGTCCCGACCGACAAGAGTAAACTTTTTCCCTAGCCATCCCAGAGGATTCTAAATGTTAGATCATTGTATAATAACGCATTTTAACAATAAATATCAAGTTACAACCCTCTGGGATGAGTATTTCTCGAAATAATTGAGAATAATGTCCGAGCGCATTACTTAGTCGGCCGCTCGAGCGAGTCGATCGGAGAGTCGGGGCGCGTCGGTTCGGCGTGCTAGGGAGCTCGAGCGAAATGTTTCTAAGTCCAACCGACAAGAGTAAACTCCTTTCCCTGTCCGTTCCGGACGGTTCTAACCGTTAGATCATTGTATAACAACGCATTTTAACAATGAATATCAAGTTACAACCCTCTAGGATGAGTATTTTTCGAAATAATTGAGAATAATGTCCGGGCGCATTACTTAGCCGGCCGCTCGGGCGAGTCGTTCGGAGAGTCGGGGCGCGTCGGTTCGGCGCGCTACGGAGCTCGAACGAAATGTTTCTAAGTCCAACCGACAAGAGTAAACTCCTTTCCCTGACCGGTTCAGACGTTTCTAACTGTTAGATCATTGTATAATAAAGCATTTTAACAATAAATATCAAGTTACAGCACTCTAGGACGCGTATTTTTCGAATTAATTAAGAATAATGTCCCGACCGACAAGAGTAAACTTTTTCCCTAGCCGTCCCAGACGATTCTAAATGTCAGATCATGGTATAATAACGCATTCTAACAATAAATATCAAGTTACAACCCTCTAGGATGCGTATTTTAAGAAATAATTAATAATAATGTCCGGGCGCATTACTTAGTCGACGCTCGAGCGAGTCGTTCGGTGTACCGACACGCGTATTGGTTCGGCGAGCGACGGAGCTCAAGCGAAATATTTCAAAGTCCCGACCGCCAAGAGAAAACTACTTTCCTAACCTTACCTAACCTAACCTAACCGTTAGATCCTTGTATAATAATGCATTTTAACAATAGATATCATGTTACAACCCCCTGGGATGAGTAATTTTCAAAATAATTCAGAATAATGTCCGGGCGCATTACTTAGTCGGCCGCTCGAGCGAGTCGATCGGAGAGTCGGGGCGCGTCGGTTCGGCGCGCTAGGGAGCTCGAGCGAAATGTTTCTAAGTCCAACCAACAAGAGTAAACTTTTTCCCGAGCCGTCCCGGACGATTCTAAATGTTAGATCATTGTATAATAACGCATTTTAACAATAAATATCAAGTTACAACCCTCTAGGATGCGTATTTTAAGAAATAATTAATAATAATGTCCGGGCGCATTACTTAGTCGACGCTCGAGCGAGTCGTTCGGTGTACCGACACGCGTATTGGTTCGACGAGCGACGGAGCTCGAGCGAAATATTTCAAAGTCCCGACCGCCAAGAGAAAACTACTTTCCTAACCTTACCTAACCTAACCTAACCGTTAGATCCTTGTATAATAATGCATTTTAACAATAGATATCATGTTACAACACCCTGGGATGAGTACTTTTCGAAATAATTCAGAATAATGTCCGGGCGCATTACTTAGCCGGCCGCTCGAGCGAGTCGATCGGAGAGACGGGGCGCGTCGGTTCGGCGCGCTACGGAGCTCGAGCGAAATGTTTCTAAGTCCAACCGACAAGAGTAAACTCCTTTCCCTGACCGGTTCAGACTTTTTTAACTGTTAGATCATCGTATAATAAAGCATTTTAACAATAAATATCAAATTACAGCACTCTAGGTCCCGTATTTTTCGAATTAATTAAGAATAATGTCCCGACCGACAAGAGTAAACTTTTTCCCTAACCATCCCAGAGGATTCTAAATGTTAGATCATTGTATAATAACGCATTTTAACAATAAATATCAAGTTACAACCCTCTGGGATGAGTATTTCTCGAAATAATTGAGAATAATGTCCGAGCGCATTACTTAGTCGGCCGCTCGAGCGAGTCGATCGGAGAGTCGGGGCGCGTCGGTTCGGCGTGCTAGGGAGCTCGAGCGAAATGTTTCTAAGTCCAACCGACAAGAGTAAACTCCTTTCCCTGTCCGTTCCGGACGGTTCTAACCGTTAGATCATTGTATAACAACGCATTTTAACAATGAATATCAAGTTACAACCCTCTAGGATGAGTATTTTTCGAAATAATTGAGTATAATGTCCGGGCGCATTACTTAGCCGGCCGCTCGGGCGAGTCGATCGGAGAGTCGGGGCGCGTCGGTTCGGCGCGCTACGGAGCTCGAACGAAATGTTTCTAAGTCCAACCAACAAGAGTAAACTTTTTCCCTAGCCGTCCCAGACGATTCTAAATGTTAGATCATTGTATAATATCGCATTCTAACAATAAATATCAAGTTACAACCCTCTAGGATGCGTATTTTAAGAAATAATTAATAATAATGTCCGGGCGCATTACTTAGTCGACGCTCGAGCGAGTCGTTCGGTGTACCGACACGCGTATTGGTTCGGCGAGCGACGGAGCTCAAGCGAAATATTTCAAAGTCCCGACCGCCAAGAGAAAACTACTTTCCTAACCTTGCCTAACCTAACCTAACCGTTAGATCCTTGTATAATAATGCATTTTAACAATAGATATCATGTTACAACCCCCTGGGATGAGTAATTTTCAAAATAATTCAGAATAATGTCCGGGCGCATTACTTAGTCGGCCGCTCGAGCGAGTCGATCGGAGAGTCGGGGCGCGTCGGTTCGGCGCGCTAGGGAGCTCGAGCGAAATGTTTCTAAGTCCAACCAACAAGAGTAAACTTTTTCCCGAGCCGTCCCGGACGATTCTAAATGTTAGATCATTGTATAATAACGCATTTTAACAATAAATATCAAGTTACAACACTCTGGGATGAGTATTTCTCGAAATAATTGAGAATAATGTTCGAGCGCATTACTTAGTCGGCCGCTCGAGCGAGTCGTTCGGAGAGTCGGGGCGCGTCGGTTCGGCGCGCTACGGAGCTCGAACGAAATGTTCCTAAGTCCAACCGACAAGAGTAAACTCCTTTCCCTGACCGGTTCAGACTTTTCTAACTGTTAGATCATCGTATAATAAAGCATTTTAACAATAAATATCAAGTTACAGCACTCTAGGACCCGTATTTTTCGAATTAATTAAGAATAATGTAAAAACCGACAAGAGTAAACTTTTTCCCTAGCCATCCCCGGGGATTCTAAATGTTAGATCATCGTATAATAAAGCATTTTAACAATAAATATCAAGTTACAGCACTCTAGGACCCGTATTTTTCGAATTAATTAAGAATAATGTAAAAACCGACAAGAGTAAACTTTTTCCCTAGCCATCCCCGGGGATTCTAAATGTTAGATCATTGTATAACAACGCATTTTAACAATAAATATCAAGTTACAACCCTCTGGGATAAGTATTTCTCGAAATAATTGAGAATAATGTCCGGGCGCATTACTTAGTCGGCAGCTCGAGCGATTCGATCGGAGAGTCGGGGCGCGTCGGTTCGGCGCGCTAGGGAGCTCGAGCGAAATGTTTCTAAGTCCAACCGACAAGAGTAAACTTTTTCCCTAGCCGTCCCAGACGATTCTAAATGTTAGATCATTGTATAATAACGCATTTTAACAATAAATATCAAGTTACAACCCTATAGGATGAGTATTTTTCGAAATAATTGAGAATAATGTCCGGGCGCATTACTTAGTCGGCCGCTCGAGCGTGTCGATCGGAGAGTCGGGGCGCGTCGGTTCGGCGCGCTACGGAGCTCGAGCGAAATGTTTCTAAGTCCAACCGACAAGAGTAAACTCCTTTCCCTGACCGGTTCAGACTTCTCTAACTGTTAGATCATCGTATAATAACGCATTTTAACCATAAATATCAAGTTACAACCCTCTAGGATGAGTATTTTTCGAATTAATTAAGAATAATGTAAAAACCGACAAGAGTAAACTTTTTCCCTAGCCATCCCAGAGGATTCTAAATGTTAGATCATTGTATAATAACGCATTTTAACAATAAATATCAAGTTACAACCCTCTGGGATGAGTATTTCTCGAAATAATTGCGAATAATGTCCGAGCGCATTACTTAGTCGGCCGCTCGAGCGAGTCGATCGGAGAGTCGGGGCGCGTCGGTTCGGCGTGCTAGGGAGCTCGAACGAAATGTTTCTAAGTCCATCCGACAAGAGTAAACTTCTTTCCCTGACCGGTTCAGACTTTTCTAACTGTTAGATCATCGTATAATAAAGCATTTTAACAATAAATATCAAATTACAGCACTCTAGGACCCGTTTTTTTCGAATTAATTAAGAATAATGTCTCGACCGACAAGAGTAAACTTTTTCCCTAGCCGTCCTAGACGAATCTAAATGTTAGATCATTGTATAATAAAGTATTTTAACAATAAACATCAACGTTCAACACTCTGGGACGCGTAGTTTTCGAATTAATTGTGAATAATGTCCCGACCGCCAAGAGTAAACATTTTTCCTAGCCATTCCAAACGATTCTAAATATTAGATCATTGTATAATAACGCATTTTAAAAATAAACCTTAAGTTACAACCCTGTAGGATGCGTTCTTTTCGACTTATTGAAAAATAATTTTCCGAGGTATATGTCGCAACACGCCGCTGCGAATGGAGACTTACGCCGGTAGGATAGGACCCAACACGCCGCTAGGATTGGAGCCAACACGCCGCTAGGATTGGAGCCAACACGCCGCTGCGAATGGAACAATACGCCGCTGGGATTGGAGCTATACGCCGCTAGGATTGGAGCCGACACGCCGCTGGGATTGGAGCTATACGCCGCCGGGATTGGAGCTATACGCCGCTAGGATTGGAGCCGATACGCCGCTAGGATTGGAGCCAACACGCCGCTAGGATTGGAGCTATACGCCGCTAGGATTGGAGCCAATACGCCGCTAGGATTGGAGCTATACGCCGCTAGGATTGGAGCCGATACGCCGCCGGGATTGGAGCCAATACGCCGCTGTAGGCGGAAAGCAATACGCAATGCTTCCAAGTCCCGATCGCCATAGTAAACTTCTTTCCTAACCGTTCTGGACGGTCCTAACTGTTAGATCATTGTATAATAAGGCATTTGAAGTATAAATATCAAGTTACAACTCTCCAGGATGCGTGCTTCTCGAGTTATTGAAAAATAATTTTCCGAGTTATATGTCGGCCTGTACTAAATGTGTTCTACCGGGTCTTGCGGGTAAACGGCAGGAGTAAATCTTGGTCTGTACTGTTAGGTAGGTTCTTCCTGAATATGTTTGCGATGCGCGTGATTGGATTAACGCGATTCCCGCTGTCCCTACCTTTTTTTTCGTACGAACCGTGACTGACGATTTGCGCGGATATTGGGATGCAGGTTTTGGCTGATTTAATTGTCAATAAGAGATGATGTTATCATTTGAAATAGTACAATATGTTAATATTGTATTATTCGTATTTCACTAAGAAAATGAAAAATTTATATTTTAATATTTGCGTTTAAATGAAATGAATTATTTTCAGATTACATAACGTTACATCGTTCAAATAATATAAAGTACAACTGCCGTTTGTTTCAGTATACCGCAACAACTAAGAGGAATACGCTGCTCGAAGATGGAGCAGTACGGCGCTGGAACATGAATAAAACTATACGCCGCTAGGACTTTGGCAATGCGCCGTTCTTACTGAAAGCATTACGCCGCCGGGATTGGAGCTATACGCCGCTAGGATTGGAGCCGATACGCCGCCGGGATTGGAGCTATACGCCGCTAGGATTGGAGCCAACACGCCGCTAGGATTGGAGCTATACGCCGCTAGGATTGGAGCCAATACGCCGCCGGGATTGGAGCTATACGCCGCTGGGATTGGAGCTATACGCCGCTATGATTGGAGCCGATACGCCGCCGGGATTGGAGCCAATACGCCGCTGTAGGCGGAAAGCAATACGCAATGCTTCCAAGTCCCGATCGCCATAGTAAACTTCTTTCCTAACCGTTCTGGACGGTCCTAACTGTTAGATCATTGTATAATAAGGCATTTGAAGTATAAATATCAAGTTACAACTCTCCAGGATGCGTGCTTCTCGAGTTATTGAAAAATAATTTTCCGAGTTATATGTCGGCCTGTACTAAATGTGTTCTACCGGGTCTTGCGGGTAAACGGCAGGAGTAAATCTTGGTCTGTACTGTTAGGTAGGTTCTTCCTGAATATGTTTGCGATGCGCGTGATTGGATTAACGCGATTCCCGCTGTCCCTACCTTTTTTTTCGTACGAACCGTGACTGACGATTTGCGCGGATATTGGGATGCAGGTTTTGGCTGATTTAATTGTCAATAAGAGATGATGTTATCATTTGAAATAGTACAATATGTTGATATTGTATTATTCGTATTTTACTAAGAAAATGAAAAATTTATATGTTAATATTTGGGTTTAAATGAAATGAATTATTTTCAGATTACATAACGTTACATCGTTCAAATAATATAAAGTACAACTGCCGTTTGTTTCAGTATACCGCAACAACTAAGAGGAATACGCTGCTCGAAGATGGAGCAGTACGGCGCTGGAACATGAATAAAACTATACGCCGCTAGGACTTTGGCAATGCGCCGTTCTTACTGAAAACATTACGCCGTTGGGATTGGAGCCAACACGCCGCTAGGATTGGAGCCAACACGCCGCTGCGAATGGAACAATACGCCGCTAGGATTGGAGCCAACACGCCGCTGGGATTGGAGCTATACGCCGCTGCGAATGGAACATTACGCCGCTAGGATTGGAGCCAATACGCCGCCGGAACTGAAAGCAATACGCCGCTGGAACTGAAAGCAATACGCCGCT
>CAXAAD010000329.1:305000-312500 GCA_963966675.1 Lasioglossum calceatum | reverse complement strand
CTGCGGCGTTATCCTTCTTTGGAATCAGAGTTGTCCTCGATTCCAACAGCCATTCTGGTACCTTCCCGCATATCAGGAATATGTTGAGAACTCTCGCCAGAATTCCTGCCGGCATTGCTCTCAGTTGCCTTGCGGTCACCAGGTCTGGACCAGGTGACGTGGTCATTTCAGGAAACGCCATCTTAACTTCCACGGGTTCTATCAGCTTCCATAAGGACTCGATTGTCTGTCTCGCCTTTCCAATCCCGGGAGAACTATTGCCTCCGCTCGTCATTACTGCGCGCCAGTAAGGTGTCATCACCTGTTCTTCGGGTGTGGTGGAAGTCCCTTTATCCTTGAGGAGTGCCCTTAGGCATTTGCAGGGGTTCCTCTTCCACGCGCGCTGTGTTCGGGCATAGTCCGCACGCCTCAGCTGTCTCTTGGATAGCGTCCTCGGCGGGGACTTATCGACGTCCTTCTCTCGCCGTGCAGACGGCGCGGGGAACACCATTCTCAGGTACGCAGATGTTTCTGCCAGTAAGGCGCTTTCACTCCATGAGTTCAGGTGCTCGCATATGCGGTTCAGATGTTTGGCACAGTATTCATCACCCTTCAGTGGTGCCAACTCCAAGATTCCATCCTTGATCTTCTTAATCAGGCCCCCGTCCTCATTTTCCTGCTGTTCGTTTGTCGCCAATGGTTCGTCGTCGTCTGGCGAGTTGGACAGTGCAAGCTCTTCCACGAGCTCGGCTACTCTGTTCCTATGCACCTGCTTCTTTCGCTGGCCTTTTATGCCTTCGAGGGTGCGGTTTGGAAAATAGGGCTGCAGCGCCTGATTGATGAATCTTGCCTTCGCCAATACGAGCTGTGCCTCTTGCCGTGCCAGGAGAGCGGCTTCCTCAGATGACCAGGGAGCCTTGACATTTACTATCGACGAGGCCTGTCTTTCGTCATTCCAGTCCTTGTGCTGCTTCTGCTCATGCACACCACGCCCTCGCAAAGTAGGGAAAGATCGACCACATCCTTCTTTCCTGCAGGGAAAACGAGTACCGGAACCAGCGTCCGATTCTTCTACAGGACCATTTGCCGTGTCAGTTGGGCCGGTAGAGCCTGTGGGCTCACCGGCGAGTATAGATAAATTTTCATCCGAGGCTTTTCTGTTACTTTTTGGGCCAACTGTAAGACAGTCGAGTGGGCTGGCAACCCCCAGGACCGTTTGGCGCAGAGGCGGTTCTTTGCTATCTCCCGAAGGAGACATTGCCCGGCGGGAACCAACTTGGAGGCGACCGCTTACTAAACTATGACAGATTCCGAAGAATCGCTCTTAGGGACTGATCTCGGATACTAGTACCGGCGAACCGGCCCGACACCTCAAGCGACCGCCCTAAGAGAGTCATAGTTACTCCCGCCGTTTACCCGCGCTTTTTTGAATTTCTTCACGTTGACATTCAGAGCACTGGGCAGAAATCACATTGCGTCAACACCCGTGGGGGCCATCGCAATGCTTTGTTTTAATTAGACAGTCGGATTCCCCTAGTCCGTGCCAGTTCTGAGCTGAGCGTTGAATGGCGGCCGAAGAGGACGATCGTTCTAGACGAAAGCCTCGCAGCAAGGAAGATCCGCGGGAGGCCAAGGCACGGGACCGAGCTCGGATTCCCATCAATAATGTGTTCACCTCGCCCAGGCCCGGCACGTCAGCCAGACCCGCTTCCCGACCAAGCCCGACACGCCCCGCTCCTCAGAGCCAATCCTTATTCCGAAGTTACGGATCCAATTTGCCGACTTCCCTTACCTACATTAATCTATCGACTAGAGGCTCTTTACCTTGGAGACCTGCTGCGGATATGGGTACGAACCGGCGCGACACCTCCACGTGGCCCTCTCCTGGATTTTCAAGGTCCGAGGGGAAGATCCGGACACCGCCGCAACTGCGGTGCTCTTCGCGTTCCAAACCCTATCTCCCTGCTAGAGGTTTCCAGGGAACTCGAACGCTTATACAGAAAAGAAAACTCTCCCCGGATCTCCCGACGGCGTCTCCAGGTCATTTTGGGTTACCCCGACGAACACTCTTACGAGGGCCCGATTGGTATGCGGTTCCGCTGCCGGGTTCCGGAATAGAAACCGGATTCCCTTTCGCCCGATGGGTGTGTCTGTGTGTTTGTTTGTTTATCAATACTTTGATATTTTTGCTCACTCTCTCTCTCTTAGGACACCTCATCTACATAGGATTTCTCTTAGGGCTTAGGATCGACTGACTCGTGTGCAACGGCTGTTCACACGAAACCCTTCTCCACGTCAGTCCTCCAGGGCCTCGCTGGAGTATTTGCTACTACCACCAAGATCTGCACCGACGGCGGCTCCAGGCAGGCTCACGCCCAGACCCTTCTGCGCACACCGCCGCGACCCTCCTACTCGTCAGAGCTTCATGGAAGACGCGCCTTTCGGAAAAAGCTAACGTCAACCTCACTTGCCGCTGACGGCGGAGTATAGGCGCGACGCTTCAGCGCCATCCATTTTCAGGGCTAGTTGCTTCGGCAGGTGAGTTGTTACACACTCCTTAGCGGATTCCGACTTCCATGGCCACCGTCCTGCTGTCTTAAGCAACCAACGCCTTTCATGGTATCCCATAAGCGTCGACTTAGGCGCCTTAACTCTGCGTTTGGTTCATCCCACAGCGCCAGTTCTGCTTACCAAAATTGGCCCACTTGGCACTCTGATCCAATATTATAATCTCGTGGCTTCATTGATCCAAGCAAGCCAGAGATCTCACCCATTTAAAGTTTGAGAATAGGTTGAGGTCGTTTCGGCCCCAAGGCCTCTAATCATTCGCTTTACCAGATGAGACTCGCACACGTTCATCAAAAGAGAACGAGCGAGTGCCAGCTATCCTGAGGGAAACTTCGGAGGGAACCAGCTACTAGATGGTTCGATTAGTCTTTCGCCCCTATACCCAGTTCCGACGATCGATTTGCACGTCAGAATCGCTACGGACCTCCATCAGGGTTTCCCCTGACTTCGTCCTGACCAGGCATAGTTCACCATCTTTCGGGTCCCAACGTGTACGCTCTGGGTGCGCCTCTTCTCGCAATGAGAACGAGACGCCCCGGGAGTGCGAGGCCACATCGTGACGCGGCCCATCCTCCCTTGGTCGACGCTAAGGTACGACCTTCACTTTCATTGCGCCTTTAGGTTTACATGTCCCAATGACTCGCGCACATGTTAGACTCCTTGGTCCGTGTTTCAAGACGGGTCCTGAGAGTACCCAAAGCAGTAGCGTCGCTGACCGGTAATTCAAAGCTTGGCCAGTCCGAGGACACCGCCTGCTAACAGCTGGTTAGGCCCGGAGCCGGCACTAGGTCCGTACCATCCGGGTGACAAACTAACCGAGCTTGCGGCGGGCCTGACGCACACACATTCGAAAATGGATTGGTTGCGGCCCGATACCGTCAGAGTACCGTCACGCAGCCGGCCAGGTGATCGAGCGTCTGCCGTGTGCGCGCGAAGGCGACACGACAGGCAACAACTCGAGCCGTAGACCGACACGCAACGGGTCGCGACGTTCTACTAAGGGAGAAGTGCACGACTACGCGACCGGAACATTTGCCGAAGATGGTGTACCCTCGCACTGGAACCACCGAAGTGGCCCATTGCGGGCTATCTGCGCACCAACGGAAGCCAGCCTCGTCGACGATGAATCTCCCCATTCGATCTTTTGGGTTTCTCAGGTTTACCCCTGAACGGTTTCACGTACTCTTGAACTCTCTCTTCAAAGTTCTTTTCAACTTTCCCTCACGGTACTTGTTCGCTATCGGTCTCGTGGTCATATTTAGCCTTAGATGGAGTTTACCACCCACTTAGGGCTGCACTCTCAAGCAACCCGACTCTAAGGAGAGGTCCTCCCGAAACGCGTACCAGTCGCTACGGGCCTGGCACCCTCTACGGGTAAATGGCCCCATTCAAGATGGACTTGGACGCGGTTCGACGTCTCGGGATAAATTGACCCTCCTGAACACTACATTTCCCAACGGCAGAACCGCGGGATTCAGTGCTGGGCTAATTCCTGTTCGCTCGCCGCTACTAAGGAAATCCTTGTTAGTTTCTTTTCCTCCGCTTAGTAATATGCTTAAATTCAGCGGGTAATCTCGCCTACTCTGAGGTCGTCATACGTGATACAAAATTTTGTGTTTCTCCGAAAGAGCGTAAAAGCAGTACTCGCGAAAACGTACAAAGCACAAAAAAAAAAAAAGAAAAAAAAGAAAACGAAACAACACTACACGACAGAAGAGAAAGGTAACGAAAAACCGATATATATGCCTTATGCGCCACACCAAAGTGTCTTCTTTTTCTTTCTTCATTATTTGCACGTCGATCGGAAACTCTCGCTAGACGATCTGGCCGGTAAACATTAACGTCCGTCGAAAAGAACTTCCGGGGACTGGACGACCGACAGATCGCGCGGTTCCGCACGAATCGACAAATGAAGAAAAGAAAAGACATGGGGCGACCGACATAAAAGGTTTTTTCATAATACACCTTATCTCTCCGCGGTGCTGTTCCGCGCGTGACACAACAAGCAGCGTGTTTTGCGCCCGTGTGACAATCAAGTTCGAAATAAGCCTCGCCAATAGAGGAGTATATATATATATATATATATATATATATATAACCCGGTGGGATTTCTTTTTCTCTCTACTCTAATTTACCAATTAACACACGGGGGTACAGAAACGTTGCGCACGAAACGATGTATCATCGATCAAACACGCACACTTACACCAAAGAGACACGAGAGAAAGAGAGTAAGATCTCAAGACGCACATAGGCCGTCATCAGTACAATTCAACGCGAACGTGGCGATGGAATGGCAATCGCGCAGATTAGCGAGGACAAGTCGACGACGGGGAATAATTCCGACCCGATCAAGTACGACGTGTTCATCCCGCACGATGCTGCGCGTTGCTCCGCTGTCCATCGATCATCAAAGCGTTCGGTAGAACGAGAGATCTCTTTCGTCTCTTCCCTCGAAGACTCGAAAAGGTTAGAGTGTGATAATATGTGTTTGTCGAAATCGCCGGCAACGACGACCCTCCGCCGTAACGCAATTATAACGTAGAGTTAAGAAACGCATCCACGCACAGGCATATTCTCTCCCTGGGGCTTAACATTGCACACCACACCACACTCTGTGTGTCACAGCAGTATTCTTTTTCTCTTTTATATTTGTGTGTCCATCTCTGTAGTCTCTTGAGACATACCTCTTTCGTATACGCATCATTTCAGGCGACGTCGGGAGCGCGTTAAATGTTCATGAGTGAAAACACGCTTCTTTCCGCAAGGCGAATCGTTTCGCAGAGAAGGTGAGAGATTTGGAGATCCTCGTCGAAGCGGTGCCTTACGGGCGGTCGTATTGAAAATACGACTCACGACACCGTAAAACACTCACGCAAGTCCGAACGTAAGAAATACCAATCCCTACTTCGCTTCTCGTTGAAACTATTATTATAGGTATTGTATGTATATGTTTAAGACGCAATGCGAAATTGGCGATTTTCACAGAACCGCGACAAACGCCGACGAAACGCCCATCATTCGCTCGTACGTAGCATCTTTGCAACCCGACTCAGAAACGCTCTTTGGCGCCCTCCAAAAATATTTGGAGAGGTAAGCGACGGCGGGGACTTACAAGAGCAACGCAAGCAGTATATGGTTACGTAAACGACCCTCAGCCAGGCGTGGTCCAGGAATTGTATCCGTGGACCGCAATGTGCGTTCGAAATGTCGATGTTCATGTGTCCTGCAGTTCACACGTTGACGCGCAATTAGCTGCGTTCTTCATCGACCCACGAGCCAAGTGATCCACCGTTCAGGGTAATCGTATATATTTTTGATTTATAAATCAATATATGTATAAGTCTCTTGTTCTGCGGTTCGTAAGAACGCATTGTACCTGAATGATCCAACCAGCGCGCGAAGGAGATTCAGGCGTCGTTTTAAGGACGACACTATCGTCGTCCGTAGAAACGGAAAAAAAACCGTCAGAATACGCGCGAGACTGTTGCACGTATCTGACGGCCGGGCGAACAGTACATTGAAAAACCGTCAAAGTGGAAAACGCGGAGAGGAATATTCTGAAAACGACGGGGATCGTAGACAACCCGATACTGGATCCAGAAAAACACATCCTCTCCTCTTCACTCATTTATTGGAAGATGCGAGAGAGAACGGAGGACTTCACGGCCGGCTCTGGCAGCGGTCATTCGTCCCAAGCTCACGCGGTGCACCAATTGGGCCACACTCACGGAGTAGGGTGTCAGACTCACGACTGCTTTAAAAGCGAGCTTCACGAGCCGGTCCACTTCCCGTAAAACACATTTCCATTAAAATGTTGTGTGTGCTCGAGGAACGATAAATTCCGATACAAGCGGACTCACGAGCCGGCTCTGGCAGCGGTCTTCGTCCCAAGCTCACGTGGCGCACCAATTGGGCCACACGCACGGAGTAGGGTCTCAGACTCGCGACTGCTTTATTAGCGAGCTCACGGCCGGTCCTCTCGGAACACCGTTATTCTTCGGAACGATATTTCATATATTATTTTATTCGATACACTAGAGCGGACTCACGAGCCGGCTCTGGCAGCGGTCATTCGTCCCAAGCTCACGTGGCGCACCAATTGGGCCACACGCACGGAGTAGGGTGTCAGACTCGCGACTGCTTTAGCGAGCTTCACGAGCCGGTCCGCTCAGCTCGAATGTATAATAAATATATGTGGTATATGTTCCGTCGTACAACGAACACCGCGTGCGGCGCAACGTATCGTGCTCTTGGCTATACGCGAACTCGAGATAAATAGAGAGCGGGACTCACAGCCGGCTCTGGCAGCGGTCATTCGTCCCAAGCTCACGCGGTGCACCAATTGGGCCACACGCACGGAGTAGGGTGTCAGACTCACGACTGCTTTAGCGAGCTTCACGAGCCGGTCCTTCGCGTCTCTTCTATCTTCTCGATGTTCGCGAACGAACGCAACACGTGCAACCGCGCGTTTTCCACGGGTTACCCTGAGATTTTGTTTGTCCTCTTTTCGGGACACCGTTTCCAACGGACGACTCCGGACATACCTACGCACGGAGGCGAAGACCGAGGAAGCGTGATATGTGAATTCGAATCGACGCTTACATCCCTGTTTATGCGCGACCGTGAAAAATATGTCCGTATATAGAAGTGTAGAGAGCCTACACGACGCAGAGAACACCAAAGGCGTTATTACATATGGTATATACACAACACTCTTTGACACGAGGTATTTTTCAAAGAGAACGACCACCCGATGGCGGGTGAAAGAAAACATCGGTGTGTGATAATCGTAAACGACGGGTATTTCTATATTCGTGTGTCGATCTGTAGCATTCAGCGTCCGACGAGAAATCGTACGTACCTGATCGTTCGAGTTTGCAAATGCGAACGTCGGTAATGTTGACGATTCCCGAAGACCCGAAGTACAGGCTCTTCAGCACTCACTCCCCA
>CAXAAD010000329.1:292500-302500 GCA_963966675.1 Lasioglossum calceatum | reverse complement strand
ACTGGCAGGATCAACCAGGGAGCTTCGACAATTTTTGTCGTTTCATATATATATAATACTTATATTATTTCATGTGTCTTTTCGTCGCCAGCTCTTTCAGAGACAGGTCGACGACACTCTCTTTTACTTTCTCCTCTCTGTTCGTTTTCTATTTCATTTATAATTCCATTTTTACTCGTTCGAATTCTCAGAGAACCTTTCGAACGAGTTTATATCATATTCCAACTATTCCTCTTCCTTCTTCTCTCTCCTCTCTCTCTCTTCGTTTTATATTTCATATAATTTCATTTTTACTCGTTCGAATTCTCAGAGAACCTTTCGAACGAGTTTATATAAATTCCTTCTCCTCCTCCTTCTTCTCTCTTCTCCTCTCAACTTTCTTCCATTTCTCAACTTCGAAAAAATTCCTTTTGTCAGTTTCCTTTCTCTCTTTCCATTTCTCAACCTCGAACAAATTCCTTTGATAGTTTCCTTCTTCGTTCTCGGTTTATGTTTCTCATCATATCATCACGAATCATAAGTATGAAATTCCTTTTTAATATTTCCTTTTTGCGTTTCTCTCGAGAACAAATTCCTTTTCAATATATTCCTTTCGTGTTCTTATTCCGAAGAGAACGTTCATATAGGGTTGCGCTAACATCGGAAGATGCGTATAGCTCGGAGCATCGTACCATCCCATAAACCTTAAAGCACGTAACCACGGGCGCTGGACAATCGACACAAGTGCCGAGGAAGCGCGGACAGGACGCATGCTGTACTTGGGTTTCCCATGCTCGTCTGCTCGCTCTGGGCTTGACGAAAGCCAACCTCATTATTATATGACGTTTCTCTGCAAACATTTAGTTTGACTTCTATCTAGTTTTAGTTTCTCTCAAACTTCAGTCCCTAACTATCCCAAATTTTTCGCTCGGATAGAAGAGTTGATGCTCAGTTAGTACGAGTATACACATATCAGTGAATACAAGTCACCAACCTCCTCGATGGGAGGTTCGCCACATAAGGGCCATTCGGTCTAAGACACCGACCCGTGGCAATGCTGTGTAGAGAAAGGTTTCGATACGAAGCACGGTACGAAACAGTCGAGACCGAAGTCTCGAGGCGCCGTGAGCTGCTTCTCGACCGAGATCGTAGAATAGCCCCAAGCGCGCGCTGAACCGCCCGACTCGCCGAACCGTCGAGTCTCTTACAGATACCGAACGGCCGGGAAGGACGCCGGCGCCGCGCGGTGAATAGCACGCGCGCTTATGGGCGCAAACCGCCGCGGCAACAGCCCATCCGGCGGGGCTGTTGGGACTTAGAAAAATTTTCACATGAAAAATTTTTTTGTAAAGTACAATTAATGTTTACATTTCCAGGATATTTAACACAAAATATTCAACTTTTCATATACTATCACGGCACTTTGAACATTTTTCAAGTCCAACCGCCAAGAGTAAACTTTTTTTCTATCGTTCCTAGGCAATTATAAATATTAGATCATTGTATAATAAAGCATTTTAACAATAAATATCAAGTTTCAATCATCTAGGTTGAGTATTTATCGAAATAATTAAGAATAATGTCCGGGCGCATTACTTCCGAGCGAAATTTTTCAAAGTCCAACCGACAAGAGTAAACATTTTTCCTAGCCGTTTCAGACGTTTCTAACTGTTAGATCATTGTATAATAAAGCATTTTAACAATAAATATTAAGTTACAGCACTCTAGGACGCGTATTTTTCGAATTAATTAAGAATAATGTCCCGACCGACAAGAGTAAACTTTTTCCCTAGCCGTCCCAGACGATTCTAAATGTTAGATCATGGTATAATAACGCATTCTAACAATAAATATCAAGTTACAACCCTCTAGGATGCGTATTTTAAGAAATAATTAATAATAATGTCCGGGCGCATTACTTAGTCGACGCTCGAGCGAGTCGTTCGGTGTACCGACACGCGTATTGGTTCGGCGCGCTACGGAGCTCGAACGAAATGTTTCTAAGTCCAACCGACAAGAGTAAACTCCTTTCCCTGACCGGTTCAGACGTTTCTAACTGTTAGATCATTGTATAATAAAGCATTTTAACAATAAATATCAAGTTACAGCACTCTAGGACGCGTATTTTTCGAATTAATTAAGAATAATGTCCCGACCGACAAGAGTAAACTTTTTCCCTAGCCGTCCCAGACGATTCTAAATGTTAGATCATGGTATAATAACGCATTCTAACAATAAATATCAAGTTACAACCCTCTAGGATGCGTATTTTAAGAAATAATTAATAATAATGTCCGGGCGCATTACTTAGTCGACGCTCGAGCGAGTCGTTCGGTGTACCGACACGCGTATTGGTTCGATGAGCGACGGAGCTCGAGCGAAATATTTCAAAGTCCCGACCGCCAAGAGAAAACTACTTTCCTAACCTTACCTAACCTAACCTAACCGTTAGATCCTTGTATAACAATGCATTTTAACAATAGATATCATGTTACAACACCCTGGGATGAGTACTTTTCGAAATAATTCAGAATAATGTCCGGGCGCATTACTTAGCCGGCCGCTCGAGCGAGTCGATCGGAGAGACGGGGCGCGTCGGTTCGGCGCGCTACGGAGCTCGAGCGAAATGTTTCTAAGTCCAACCGACAAGAGTAAACTCCTTTCCCTGACCGGTTCAGACTTTTTTAACTGTTAGATCATCGTATAATAAAGCATTTTAACAATAAATATCAAATTACAGCACTCTAGGTCCCGTATTTTTCGAATTAATTAAGAATAATGTCCCGACCGACAAGAGTAAACTTTTTCCCTAGCCATCCCAGAGGATTCTAAATGTTAGATCATTGTATAATAACGCATTTTAACAATAAATATCAAGTTACAACCCTCTGGGATGAGTATTTCTCGAAATAATTGAGAATAATGTCCGAGCGCATTACTTAGTCGGCCGCTCGAGCGAGTCGATCGGAGAGTCGGGGCGCGTCGGTTCGGCGTGCTAGGGAGCTCGAGCGAAATGTTTCTAAGTCCAACCGACAAGAGTAAACTCCTTTCCCTGTCCGTTCCGGACGGTTCTAACCGTTAGATCATTGTATAACAACGCATTTTAACAATGAATATCAAGTTACAACCCTCTAGGATGAGTATTTTTCGAAATAATTGAGAATAATGTCCGGGCGCATTACTTAGCCGGCCGCTCGGGCGAGTCGTTCGGAGAGTCGGGGCGCGTCGGTTCGGCGCGCTACGGAGCTCGAACGAAATGTTTCTAAGTCCAACCGACAAGAGTAAACTCCTTTCCCTGACCGGTTCAGACGTTTCTAACTGTTAGATCATTGTATAATAAAGCATTTTAACAATAAATATCAAGTTACAGCACTCTAGGACGCGTATTTTTCGAATTAATTAAGAATAATGTCCCGACCGACAAGAGTAAACTTTTTCCCTAGCCGTCCCAGACGATTCTAAATGTTAGATCATGGTATAATAACGCATTCTAACAATAAATATCAAGTTACAACCCTCTAGGATGCGTATTTTAAGAAATAATTAATAATAATGTCCGGGCGCATTACTTAGTCGACGCTCGAGCGAGTCGTTCGGTGTACCGACACGCGTATTGGTTCGATGAGCGACGGAGCTCGAGCGAAATATTTCAAAGTCCCGACCGCCAAGAGAAAACTACTTTCCTAACCTTACCTAACCTAACCTAACCGTTAGATCCTTGTATAACAATGCATTTTAACAATAGATATCATGTTACAACACCCTGGGATGAGTACTTTTCGAAATAATTCAGAATAATGTCCGGGCGCATTACTTAGCCGGCCGCTCGAGCGAGTCGATCGGAGAGACGGGGCGCGTCGGTTCGGCGCGCTACGGAGCTCGAGCGAAATGTTTCTAAGTCCAACCGACAAGAGTAAACTCCTTTCCCTGACCGGTTCAGACTTTTTTAACTGTTAGATCATCGTATAATAAAGCATTTTAACAATAAATATCAAATTACAGCACTCTAGGTCCCGTATTTTTCGAATTAATTAAGAATAATGTCCCGACCGACAAGAGTAAACTTTTTCCCTAGCCATCCCAGAGGATTCTAAATGTTAGATCATTGTATAATAACGCATTTTAACAATAAATATCAAGTTACAACCCTCTGGGATGAGTATTTCTCGAAATAATTGAGAATAATGTCCGAGCGCATTACTTAGTCGGCCGCTCGAGCGAGTCGATCGGAGAGTCGGGGCGCGTCGGTTCGGCGTGCTAGGGAGCTCGAGCGAAATGTTTCTAAGTCCAACCGACAAGAGTAAACTCCTTTCCCTGTCCGTTCCGGACGGTTCTAACCGTTAGATCATTGTATAACAACGCATTTTAACAATGAATATCAAGTTACAACCCTCTAGGATGAGTATTTTTCGAAATAATTGAGAATAATGTCCGGGCGCATTACTTAGCCGGCCGCTCGGGCGAGTCGTTCGGAGAGTCGGGGCGCGTCGGTTCGGCGCGCTACGGAGCTCGAACGAAATGTTTCTAAGTCCAACCGACAAGAGTAAACTCCTTTCCCTGACCGGTTCAGACGTTTCTAACTGTTAGATCATTGTATAATAAAGCATTTTAACAATAAATATCAAGTTACAGCACTCTAGGACGCGTATTTTTCGAATTAATTAAGAATAATGTCCCGACCGACAAGAGTAAACTTTTTCCCTAGCCGTCCCAGACGATTCTAAATGTCAGATCATGGTATAATAACGCATTCTAACAATAAATATCAAGTTACAACCCTCTAGGATGCGTATTTTAAGAAATAATTAATAATAATGTCCGGGCGCATTACTTAGTCGACGCTCGAGCGAGTCGTTCGGTGTACCGACACGCGTATTGGTTCGGCGAGCGACGGAGCTCAAGCGAAATATTTCAAAGTCCCGACCGCCAAGAGAAAACTACTTTCCTAACCTTACCTAACCTAACCTAACCGTTAGATCCTTGTATAATAATGCATTTTAACAATAGATATCATGTTACAACCCCCTGGGATGAGTAATTTTCAAAATAATTCAGAATAATGTCCGGGCGCATTACTTAGTCGGCCGCTCGAGCGAGTCGATCGGAGAGTCGGGGCGCGTCGGTTCGGCGCGCTAGGGAGCTCGAGCGAAATGTTTCTAAGTCCAACCAACAAGAGTAAACTTTTTCCCGAGCCGTCCCGGACGATTCTAAATGTTAGATCATTGTATAATAACGCATTTTAACAATAAATATCAAGTTACAACCCTCTAGGATGCGTATTTTAAGAAATAATTAATAATAATGTCCGGGCGCATTACTTAGTCGACGCTCGAGCGAGTCGTTCGGTGTACCGACACGCGTATTGGTTCGACGAGCGACGGAGCTCGAGCGAAATATTTCAAAGTCCCGACCGCCAAGAGAAAACTACTTTCCTAACCTTACCTAACCTAACCTAACCGTTAGATCCTTGTATAATAATGCATTTTAACAATAGATATCATGTTACAACACCCTGGGATGAGTACTTTTCGAAATAATTCAGAATAATGTCCGGGCGCATTACTTAGCCGGCCGCTCGAGCGAGTCGATCGGAGAGACGGGGCGCGTCGGTTCGGCGCGCTACGGAGCTCGAGCGAAATGTTTCTAAGTCCAACCGACAAGAGTAAACTCCTTTCCCTGACCGGTTCAGACTTTTTTAACTGTTAGATCATCGTATAATAAAGCATTTTAACAATAAATATCAAATTACAGCACTCTAGGTCCCGTATTTTTCGAATTAATTAAGAATAATGTCCCGACCGACAAGAGTAAACTTTTTCCCTAACCATCCCAGAGGATTCTAAATGTTAGATCATTGTATAATAACGCATTTTAACAATAAATATCAAGTTACAACCCTCTGGGATGAGTATTTCTCGAAATAATTGAGAATAATGTCCGAGCGCATTACTTAGTCGGCCGCTCGAGCGAGTCGATCGGAGAGTCGGGGCGCGTCGGTTCGGCGTGCTAGGGAGCTCGAGCGAAATGTTTCTAAGTCCAACCGACAAGAGTAAACTCCTTTCCCTGTCCGTTCCGGACGGTTCTAACCGTTAGATCATTGTATAACAACGCATTTTAACAATGAATATCAAGTTACAACCCTCTAGGATGAGTATTTTTCGAAATAATTGAGTATAATGTCCGGGCGCATTACTTAGCCGGCCGCTCGGGCGAGTCGATCGGAGAGTCGGGGCGCGTCGGTTCGGCGCGCTACGGAGCTCGAACGAAATGTTTCTAAGTCCAACCAACAAGAGTAAACTTTTTCCCTAGCCGTCCCAGACGATTCTAAATGTTAGATCATTGTATAATATCGCATTCTAACAATAAATATCAAGTTACAACCCTCTAGGATGCGTATTTTAAGAAATAATTAATAATAATGTCCGGGCGCATTACTTAGTCGACGCTCGAGCGAGTCGTTCGGTGTACCGACACGCGTATTGGTTCGGCGAGCGACGGAGCTCAAGCGAAATATTTCAAAGTCCCGACCGCCAAGAGAAAACTACTTTCCTAACCTTGCCTAACCTAACCTAACCGTTAGATCCTTGTATAATAATGCATTTTAACAATAGATATCATGTTACAACCCCCTGGGATGAGTAATTTTCAAAATAATTCAGAATAATGTCCGGGCGCATTACTTAGTCGGCCGCTCGAGCGAGTCGATCGGAGAGTCGGGGCGCGTCGGTTCGGCGCGCTAGGGAGCTCGAGCGAAATGTTTCTAAGTCCAACCAACAAGAGTAAACTTTTTCCCGAGCCGTCCCGGACGATTCTAAATGTTAGATCATTGTATAATAACGCATTTTAACAATAAATATCAAGTTACAACACTCTGGGATGAGTATTTCTCGAAATAATTGAGAATAATGTTCGAGCGCATTACTTAGTCGGCCGCTCGAGCGAGTCGTTCGGAGAGTCGGGGCGCGTCGGTTCGGCGCGCTACGGAGCTCGAACGAAATGTTCCTAAGTCCAACCGACAAGAGTAAACTCCTTTCCCTGACCGGTTCAGACTTTTCTAACTGTTAGATCATCGTATAATAAAGCATTTTAACAATAAATATCAAGTTACAGCACTCTAGGACCCGTATTTTTCGAATTAATTAAGAATAATGTAAAAACCGACAAGAGTAAACTTTTTCCCTAGCCATCCCCGGGGATTCTAAATGTTAGATCATCGTATAATAAAGCATTTTAACAATAAATATCAAGTTACAGCACTCTAGGACCCGTATTTTTCGAATTAATTAAGAATAATGTAAAAACCGACAAGAGTAAACTTTTTCCCTAGCCATCCCCGGGGATTCTAAATGTTAGATCATTGTATAACAACGCATTTTAACAATAAATATCAAGTTACAACCCTCTGGGATAAGTATTTCTCGAAATAATTGAGAATAATGTCCGGGCGCATTACTTAGTCGGCAGCTCGAGCGATTCGATCGGAGAGTCGGGGCGCGTCGGTTCGGCGCGCTAGGGAGCTCGAGCGAAATGTTTCTAAGTCCAACCGACAAGAGTAAACTTTTTCCCTAGCCGTCCCAGACGATTCTAAATGTTAGATCATTGTATAATAACGCATTTTAACAATAAATATCAAGTTACAACCCTATAGGATGAGTATTTTTCGAAATAATTGAGAATAATGTCCGGGCGCATTACTTAGTCGGCCGCTCGAGCGTGTCGATCGGAGAGTCGGGGCGCGTCGGTTCGGCGCGCTACGGAGCTCGAGCGAAATGTTTCTAAGTCCAACCGACAAGAGTAAACTCCTTTCCCTGACCGGTTCAGACTTCTCTAACTGTTAGATCATCGTATAATAACGCATTTTAACCATAAATATCAAGTTACAACCCTCTAGGATGAGTATTTTTCGAATTAATTAAGAATAATGTAAAAACCGACAAGAGTAAACTTTTTCCCTAGCCATCCCAGAGGATTCTAAATGTTAGATCATTGTATAATAACGCATTTTAACAATAAATATCAAGTTACAACCCTCTGGGATGAGTATTTCTCGAAATAATTGCGAATAATGTCCGAGCGCATTACTTAGTCGGCCGCTCGAGCGAGTCGATCGGAGAGTCGGGGCGCGTCGGTTCGGCGTGCTAGGGAGCTCGAACGAAATGTTTCTAAGTCCATCCGACAAGAGTAAACTTCTTTCCCTGACCGGTTCAGACTTTTCTAACTGTTAGATCATCGTATAATAAAGCATTTTAACAATAAATATCAAATTACAGCACTCTAGGACCCGTTTTTTTCGAATTAATTAAGAATAATGTCTCGACCGACAAGAGTAAACTTTTTCCCTAGCCGTCCTAGACGAATCTAAATGTTAGATCATTGTATAATAAAGTATTTTAACAATAAACATCAACGTTCAACACTCTGGGACGCGTAGTTTTCGAATTAATTGTGAATAATGTCCCGACCGCCAAGAGTAAACATTTTTCCTAGCCATTCCAAACGATTCTAAATATTAGATCATTGTATAATAACGCATTTTAAAAATAAACCTTAAGTTACAACCCTGTAGGATGCGTTCTTTTCGACTTATTGAAAAATAATTTTCCGAGGTATATGTCGCAACACGCCGCTGCGAATGGAGACTTACGCCGGTAGGATAGGACCCAACACGCCGCTAGGATTGGAGCCAACACGCCGCTAGGATTGGAGCCAACACGCCGCTGCGAATGGAACAATACGCCGCTGGGATTGGAGCTATACGCCGCTAGGATTGGAGCCGACACGCCGCTGGGATTGGAGCTATACGCCGCCGGGATTGGAGCTATACGCCGCTAGGATTGGAGCCGATACGCCGCTAGGATTGGAGCCAACACGCCGCTAGGATTGGAGCTATACGCCGCTAGGATTGGAGCCAATACGCCGCTAGGATTGGAGCTATACGCCGCTAGGATTGGAGCCGATACGCCGCCGGGATTGGAGCCAATACGCCGCTGTAGGCGGAAAGCAATACGCAATGCTTCCAAGTCCCGATCGCCATAGTAAACTTCTTTCCTAACCGTTCTGGACGGTCCTAACTGTTAGATCATTGTATAATAAGGCATTTGAAGTATAAATATCAAGTTACAACTCTCCAGGATGCGTGCTTCTCGAGTTATTGAAAAATAATTTTCCGAGTTATATGTCGGCCTGTACTAAATGTGTTCTACCGGGTCTTGCGGGTAAACGGCAGGAGTAAATCTTGGTCTGTACTGTTAGGTAGGTTCTTCCTGAATATGTTTGCGATGCGCGTGATTGGATTAACGCGATTCCCGCTGTCCCTACCTTTTTTTTCGTACGAACCGTGACTGACGATTTGCGCGGATATTGGGATGCAGGTTTTGGCTGATTTAATTGTCAATAAGAGATGATGTTATCATTTGAAATAGTACAATATGTTAATATTGTATTATTCGTATTTCACTAAGAAAATGAAAAATTTATATTTTAATATTTGCGTTTAAATGAAATGAATTATTTTCAGATTACATAACGTTACATCGTTCAAATAATATAAAGTACAACTGCCGTTTGTTTCAGTATACCGCAACAACTAAGAGGAATACGCTGCTCGAAGATGGAGCAGTACGGCGCTGGAACATGAATAAAACTATACGCCGCTAGGACTTTGGCAATGCGCCGTTCTTACTGAAAGCATTACGCCGCCGGGATTGGAGCTATACGCCGCTAGGATTGGAGCCGATACGCCGCCGGGATTGGAGCTATACGCCGCTAGGATTGGAGCCAACACGCCGCTAGGATTGGAGCTATACGCCGCTAGGATTGGAGCCAATACGCCGCCGGGATTGGAGCTATACGCCGCTGGGATTGGAGCTATACGCCGCTATGATTGGAGCCGATACGCCGCCGGGATTGGAGCCAATACGCCGCTGTAGGCGGAAAGCAATACGCAATGCTTCCAAGTCCCGATCGCCATAGTAAACTTCTTTCCTAACCGTTCTGGACGGTCCTAACTGTTAGATCATTG
>CAXAAD010000329.1:277500-287500 GCA_963966675.1 Lasioglossum calceatum | reverse complement strand
GAGGTAGCGGACTGTGTTTACCATTCTGATTTGCTTCTCGTATATTTTTATTGTTGGCGGTCTTCTGATGTCGAGATTACCTTTGAGTAGGATCATCTCGCACTTCTTTACTGACAGTGTGAGCTTTTCCTCTGTGCACCACCCTTCGATTATTGTCGTGGCCTCTTGTCCTTTCTCTTGTATAGCTGTCCTTGAATTGCCAGTGACGATGATGAGCAGGTCATCCGCGTATGCTATGACTTCGTATCCTTTCGTTCGCAGGATGTTAAGCAGGTCGTCGAATATCAAGTTCCAGAGGCTCGGTCCCAGTATAGAGCCTTGGGGGCATCCTCTTGTCACCGCTTTCTGCACTACTGTGTTCCTGCCAGCGAGTTTCACGATTCTATTTCTTAGGTAGTCCGCTATGAGTTGGTATAGGTTTCTCGGGCAGTTTCGCTCTTTGAGTCGTTGCAGGATGCTCGGCCACCAGACGTTATCAAATGCCCCTGAAATGTCAAAAAGGATTCCTAGTACATACTTGTCCGATGTGTTTCTTACCAGTGTCTGCATTTTAATGACGGCGTCCGTTGTTGATCTGCCCTCCTTGAATCCGAACTGGCGGTCGGATGCATGTGATGGGTCGTTGAATAGCGGACGTAGCCTATGTACTATTAGCTTCTCGAGGCACTTTCCGATTACCGGGAGTAGACATATGGGGCGGTATGAGCTCGTTGCGGAGTCGTCCTTGTCCGCACCCTTCAGTAGTGCTCGGATGGAGCCCACCTTCCAGACGCAGGGGAACACTCCATATTCCAGGCAGCCGTTGAATAACGCCGCATAGTGGTCGAACAGCGTTCCATACGCCGCTTTCACGACTTCTACCTCTATCAGGTCGAGTCCTGGGGCCTTGCCGTTCTTGAGGCTGAAGATTGCTTTACTGATCTCGCCGCTGGTGAATCCAGGCGTGTCCTCTGAATTTGGTGTGATACAGGAGTCCGCTCTTCTGCTTCTCTGGGTGTCCGTTGTATCGGTTGTATCGTCTGGTACCAGTGCATCGAGTAGATTGGTGGCCGAATGTTTCCAGGTTATCGGCCGGATCTGAGTAGCGGTTGCAAGGGTTGTGAGTGCCTGCTCCGGAGTGACTTTTTGCATGCACAGCCTATAAGTCATGCCCCAGGGGTTGGTAATTCCGTCATTTGTGACGAACGTCTGCCAGCTACTGATCTTCGCTTTGTAGATCTCCTCAGTGTATTTCCGTCTAAACTCTCGATAGGTTCTCTTTTTTTCCTCTTGGCTGGCTGAGTCACGGTTGGTTTGCCAGGCCTTCCTGCTTCTGTAGGTGCTCTTCTTCAGCTTCGTCAGGTTCTCGGTCCACCAGGGAACAGATCTCTTGTGTCTCGTTTTAGTCTGTAACATGGTTTTGCAGGTATCGATTATGCAGTTGCCGATTTCATTTGCGAATACCTCGACTTCTTCCCTGTTACGGAATTCCTCGGGAATCGGCACTCTGGCTGCGTTGGTGTGCAGCTCTTTGTTGAATTTATCCCAGTCAACCTTGCTAGTCTTAAAACGGGGTGCGAGTTCTTCTGTGGTTCGGGTCTCTCGCGTGCAGATGTTGAACGTGATCACGTTGTGGTCGCTAGTTGTCCAGCCCTCTCTAACATGCCAGTCTTGTACTGTCCTGATCGCAGATTCTGAGATCAGGGTCACATCGATGTTAGAGCTGCCTCTCTGTGAGCGGAATGTTGGCGGGTTGTTTGGTTCGTTGATAACGTAGAGGTCCAGCTGAGCAATTACTTGTTCAAGCTTTTCCCCTCGCTGGTCGGTGTTTTGGCTGTGCCAGAGGGCTGACTTTGCATTGGCATCTGCTACGATGATTAGCTTTTCGTTCGGGAGCGCCCGAATTATTTGTGTCATCATCTCGATATATGGTTCTATTTCGTGGGAGCACTGGAAGTAGATGCTCGCGAGGTAAAAGTTGCCCGTGGGGCCTGTGACTTCTATGCACGTGCAGTGGTCGTTGCTGAGGTGCGTAAGCTTAAGCACCGAGAGCGATGGATTCTTTATAATTATTCCTGCATAGACCTGTTCACCTGGTTTTCCGCCATGGCACTGCATGACTCTGTTGCCAAATCCAATGAATTTGCCCTTGATGTTGTAGGGTTCCTGCATCAGGAGAATATCGATGTGCTTTTCGTCCATCATCCTGGCGGCTTCGAGCGACACTGTCTGCGATCTGCGCATGTTGAGCTGCGCAATCCTGATACCCTGATTGTGTCTATTTTCGGGTCTATTGGCCATAGTCGGTTCTAGCAATGACCTGATCTATTGCGCTTATGTGTGCGGGGCACTCCTTGTCCTTTACACTGTGCCCGTGTGGTTTCCCTGCTTTTTTGCAATTGGGACATACTGCTGCCTTCGTTTTGTTGGGGCAGTCCTTGAAACTGTGCCCCAAGTCTGCGCAATGGCCGCAGACATCCTTTTCGGTTCTGCAATGCTTGGCGGTGTGTCCGTATCCTTGGCATTTGTAGCAGCGTGTTGCTGCCACGTAGTCCTGGATGGAGCAGCAGGCGAAATCCACGTAGATTCGCTGTCTCTTGTTCAGGTGTTCTCTGACTTCCTTGGACACCTCTAGAACGACGTTGCACGTGTCTCTTTCCTTGTCGCCGGTCTTGAATGCAACTTTTATTTGTTGCCTGAATTTTTCCTTCTCCTGGGGGGGTACATCGTTTTGCTCCGCTATCCTGTCGAGGAGTTTGTCATCTGGAAGCCTGGGGGCCCGATATATTATCAGGCGCGGGCTTTTTTTCGGAGGCGCTGCTACAGTGAATCCGGCTTCGGCAATTCTTTTGTTGGCTTTCAGCTTCTCGATGTCTGCCACGTTGGCTGCCTTGATCAGGATACCGTTTCCTTGGATCTTTCTGATACCCTGTACTTGCAGGCCTTGTTTTGACGGGGATACCAGTTTTAGTACTGCTTCCTTGGTTTTATCACTGTTGTCGTATGTCTTATTGTCTTTCGGTCGTATAGTAATTACGCACGGAGGGTTATGGGTGAGACTCGATCTCGCTGCTGCTGCCGAATTTATGCCAACATGTTGCGCATACGTCTCTTGTGGCGGTGGAGTTGGCGCGGTTTTGGCCTTCCTGATCTCAACTTTCGTCGCCTGTAGTTGTCCTTCCAGGTAGCCGTTAGCGATCAGAACATCGGCTAAGATACTCTGCATTTCCATGAAGTTCTGCAGTATCTTTGCTTGCATTATCGGCTCGATTTGGGTTCCCTGGTTCTTCAAGTCTGAGAGTAGGTTTTTCCGGACATTGTCTACTCTTTCCTTATAACTCAGTTCCTTGGCTGGGGACTTTACATCCTTGCAGCACTGGTTCTGCCTGCAGCACTCCTTGGCAAGTGGCTCCGGGCTGGGGCTCCGTCCATACTCCCGATTCTCGGCCATATCGCTGCTTGAGTCCTCTGATTCAGAGACTGGGTCCTCTCCGCGGTTGATTTTCGGCTTCTTTTGCTCTCTCTCCGAAGTCGATGAGTCCGAATCGTCGCTGGGGATTGTTTCCTTCGTCCTTTTAGCACTTGTCGATCCTGATTTTGCCGATCCTCGCGCTGAGTTGGTCAATACTGGAAGTTTCGTTTTCTTGTTGCATTTAGACTTGCCGGGCTTAATCGTCAGGGACGTCATTACGCTGGTTGCGCGCTTGCCCACTGGGGCGGCGCTTTCGTAACTTGATGGGGCTATGCGGCTATGGTGGATTCGAATTTGGCGGGTGTCGTAGCGTCCAAGATGGCGCCCAAGATGGCGTCCAAGATAGCGTCCAATATGGCGCCCAAGATGGCGTCGAGATAGCGTCCTTTCTTTATTCCTTATATATCTATACTTCTACTGTCTTTAACGCGAAATGAACATTTGCACACTGTTCTCCTACACTACTGACGCGTGCACAAGTAAATGCAAGGCTTCACTGTTGTCTGGGGACGAGATATAGACAGTCTGGGAGATGCAGCGTCACTGTGGCTTCCTGCCAGCCGACGGAACCGATTTTCTGCTATAACTTTCCTCCAAGGAGGGATTTAGACAAAACTTTTATACGTGACTGTTTATCGGCACTAATGCAATACTGTGAACAACTTTATGTAACTTTAGCACTGATTTTTACCACTTTTAAGGCACTTAAAATACGGAGCGACATGAAGACGCGTCGATACTCTGCGCCACCTAGCGGTGAAGTCCAGTAGATAGGGACAGAGGGAATCTCGTTAATCCATTCATGCGCGTCACTAATTAGATGACGAGGCATTTGGCTACCTTAAGAGAGTCATAGTTACTCCCGCCGTTTACCCGCGCTTTTTTGAATTTCTTCACGTTGACATTCAGAGCACTGGGCAGAAATCACATTGCGTCAACACCCGTGGGGGCCATCGCAATGCTTTGTTTTAATTAGACAGTCGGATTCCCCTAGTCCGTGCCAGTTCTGAGCTGAGCGTTGAATGGCGGCCGAAGAGGACGATCGTTCTAGACGAAAGCCTCGCAGCAAGGAAGATCCGCGGGAGGCCAAGGCACGGGACCGAGCTCGGATTCCCATCAATAATGTGTTCACCTCGCCCAGGCCCGGCACGTCAGCCAGACCCGCTTCCCGACCAAGCCCGACACGCCCCGCTCCTCAGAGCCAATCCTTATTCCGAAGTTACGGATCCAATTTGCCGACTTCCCTTACCTACATTAATCTATCGACTAGAGGCTCTTTACCTTGGAGACCTGCTGCGGATATGGGTACGAACCGGCGCGACACCTCCACGTGGCCCTCTCCTGGATTTTCAAGGTCCGAGGGGAAGATCCGGACACCGCCGCAACTGCGGTGCTCTTCGCGTTCCAAACCCTATCTCCCTGCTAGAGGTTTCCAGGGAACTCGAACGCTTATACAGAAAAGAAAACTCTCCCCGGATCTCCCGACGGCGTCTCCAGGTCATTTTGGGTTACCCCGACGAACACTCTTACGAGGGCCCGATTGGTATGCGGTTCCGCTGCCGGGTTCCGGAATAGAAACCGGATTCCCTTTCGCCCGATGGGTGTGTCTGTGTGTTTGTTTGTTTATCAATACTTTGATATTTTTGCTCACTCTCTCTCTCTTAGGACACCTCATCTACATAGGATTTCTCTTAGGGCTTAGGATCGACTGACTCGTGTGCAACGGCTGTTCACACGAAACCCTTCTCCACGTCAGTCCTCCAGGGCCTCGCTGGAGTATTTGCTACTACCACCAAGATCTGCACCGACGGCGGCTCCAGGCAGGCTCACGCCCAGACCCTTCTGCGCACACCGCCGCGACCCTCCTACTCGTCAGAGCTTCATGGAAGACGCGCCTTTCGGAAAAAGCTAACGTCAACCTCACTTGCCGCTGACGGCGGAGTATAGGCGCGACGCTTCAGCGCCATCCATTTTCAGGGCTAGTTGCTTCGGCAGGTGAGTTGTTACACACTCCTTAGCGGATTCCGACTTCCATGGCCACCGTCCTGCTGTCTTAAGCAACCAACGCCTTTCATGGTATCCCATAAGCGTCGACTTAGGCGCCTTAACTCTGCGTTTGGTTCATCCCACAGCGCCAGTTCTGCTTACCAAAATTGGCCCACTTGGCACTCTGATCCAATATTATAATCTCGTGGCTTCATTGATCCAAGCAAGCCAGAGATCTCACCCATTTAAAGTTTGAGAATAGGTTGAGGTCGTTTCGGCCCCAAGGCCTCTAATCATTCGCTTTACCAGATGAGACTCGCACACGTTCATCAAAAGAGAACGAGCGAGTGCCAGCTATCCTGAGGGAAACTTCGGAGGGAACCAGCTACTAGATGGTTCGATTAGTCTTTCGCCCCTATACCCAGTTCCGACGATCGATTTGCACGTCAGAATCGCTACGGACCTCCATCAGGGTTTCCCCTGACTTCGTCCTGACCAGGCATAGTTCACCATCTTTCGGGTCCCAACGTGTACGCTCTGGGTGCGCCTCTTCTCGCAATGAGAACGAGACGCCCCGGGAGTGCGAGGCCGCATCGTGACGCGGCCCATCCTCCCTTGGTCGACGCTAAGGTACGACCTTCACTTTCATTGCGCCTTTAGGTTTACATGTCCCAATGACTCGCGCACATGTTAGACTCCTTGGTCCGTGTTTCAAGACGGGTCCTGAGAGTACCCAAAGCAGTAGCGTCGCTGACCGGTAATTCAAAGCTTGGCCAGTCCGAGGACACCGCCTGCTAACAGCTGGTTAGGCCCGGAGCCGGCACTAGGTCCGTACCATCCGGGTGACAAACTAACCGAGCTTGCGGCGGGCCTGACGCACACACATTCGAAAATGGATTGGTTGCGGCCCGATACCGTCAGAGTACCGTCACGCAGCCGGCCAGGTGATCGAGCGTCTGCCGTGTGCGCGCGAAGGCGACACGACAGGCAACAACTCGAGCCGTAGACCGACACGCAACGGGTCGCGACGTTCTACTAAGGGAGAAGTGCACGACTACGCGACCGGAACATTTGCCGAAGATGGTGTACCCTCGCACTGGAACCACCGAAGTGGCCCATTGCGGGCTATCTGCGCACCAACGGAAGCCAGCCTCGTCGACGATGAATCTCCCCATTCGATCTTTTGGGTTTCTCAGGTTTACCCCTGAACGGTTTCACGTACTCTTGAACTCTCTCTTCAAAGTTCTTTTCAACTTTCCCTCACGGTACTTGTTCGCTATCGGTCTCGTGGTCATATTTAGCCTTAGATGGAGTTTACCACCCACTTAGGGCTGCACTCTCAAGCAACCCGACTCTAAGGAGAGGTCCTCCCGAAACGCGTACCAGTCGCTACGGGCCTGGCACCCTCTACGGGTAAATGGCCCCATTCAAGATGGACTTGGACGCGGTTCGACGTCTCGGGATAAATTGACCCTCCTGAACACTACATTTCCCAACGGCAGAACCGCGGGATTCAGTGCTGGGCTAATTCCTGTTCGCTCGCCGCTACTAAGGAAATCCTTGTTAGTTTCTTTTCCTCCGCTTAGTAATATGCTTAAATTCAGCGGGTAATCTCGCCTACTCTGAGGTCGTCATACGTGATACAAAATTTTGTGTTTCTCCGAAAGAGCGTAAAAGCAGTACTCGCGAAAACGTACAAAGCACAAAAAAAAAAAAAGAAAAAAAAGAAAACGAAACAACACTACACGACAGAAGAGAAAGGTAACGAAAAACCGATATATATGCCTTATGCGCCACACCAAAGTGTCTTCTTTTTCTTTCTTCATTATTTGCACGTCGATCGGAAACTCTCGCTAGACGATCTGGCCGGTAAACATTAACGTCCGTCGAAAAGAACTTCCGGGGACTGGACGACCGACAGATCGCGCGGTTCCGCACGAATCGACAAATGAAGAAAAGAAAAGACATGGGGCGACCGACATAAAAGGTTTTTTCATAATACACCTTATCTCTCCGCGGTGCTGTTCCGCGCGTGACACAACAAGCAGCGTGTTTTGCGCCCGTGTGACAATCAAGTTCGAAATAAGCCTCGCCAATAGAGGAGTATATATATATATATATATATATATATATATAACCCGGTGGGATTTCTTTTTCTCTCTACTCTAATTTACCAATTAACACACGGGGGTACAGAAACGTTGCGCACGAAACGATGTATCATCGATCAAACACGCACACTTACACCAAAGAGACACGAGAGAAAGAGAGTAAGATCTCAAGACGCACATAGGCCGTCATCAGTACAATTCAACGCGAACGTGGCGATGGAATGGCAATCGCGCAGATTAGCGAGGACAAGTCGACGACGGGGAATAATTCCGACCCGATCAAGTACGACGTGTTCATCCCGCACGATGCTGCGCGTTGCTCCGCTGTCCATCGATCATCAAAGCGTTCGGTAGAACGAGAGATCTCTTTCGTCTCTTCCCTCGAAGACTCGAAAAGGTTAGAGTGTGATAATATGTGTTTGTCGAAATCGCCGGCAACGACGACCCTCCGCCGTAACGCAATTATAACGTAGAGTTAAGAAACGCATCCACGCACAGGCATATTCTCTCCCTGGGGCTTAACATTGCACACCACACCACACTCTGTGTGTCACAGCAGTATTCTTTTTCTCTTTTATATTTGTGTGTCCATCTCTGTAGTCTCTTGAGACATACCTCTTTCGTATACGCATCATTTCAGGCGACGTCGGGAGCGCGTTAAATGTTCATGAGTGAAAACACGCTTCTTTCCGCAAGGCGAATCGTTTCGCAGAGAAGGTGAGAGATTTGGAGATCCTCGTCGAAGCGGTGCCTTACGGGCGGTCGTATTGAAAATACGACTCACGACACCGTAAAACACTCACGCAAGTCCGAACGTAAGAAATACCAATCCCTACTTCGCTTCTCGTTGAAACTATTATTATAGGTATTGTATGTATATGTTTAAGACGCAATGCGAAATTGGCGATTTTCACAGAACCGCGACAAACGCCGACGAAACGCCCATCATTCGCTCGTACGTAGCATCTTTGCAACCCGACTCAGAAACGCTCTTTGGCGCCCTCCAAAAATATTTGGAGAGGTAAGCGACGGCGGGGACTTACAAGAGCAACGCAAGCAGTATATGGTTACGTAAACGACCCTCAGCCAGGCGTGGTCCAGGAATTGTATCCGTGGACCGCAATGTGCGTTCGAAATGTCGATGTTCATGTGTCCTGCAGTTCACACGTTGACGCGCAATTAGCTGCGTTCTTCATCGACCCACGAGCCAAGTGATCCACCGTTCAGGGTAATCGTATATATTTTTGATTTATAAATCAATATATGTATAAGTCTCTTGTTCTGCGGTTCGTAAGAACGCATTGTACCTGAATGATCCAACCAGCGCGCGAAGGAGATTCAGGCGTCGTTTTAAGGACGACACTATCGTCGTCCGTAGAAACGGAAAAAAAACCGTCAGAATACGCGCGAGACTGTTGCACGTATCTGACGGCCGGGCGAACAGTACATTGAAAAACCGTCAAAGTGGAAAACGCGGAGAGGAATATTCTGAAAACGACGGGGATCGTAGACAACCCGATACTGGATCCAGAAAAACACATCCTCTCCTCTTCACTCATTTATTGGAAGATGCGAGAGAGAACGGAGGACTTCACGGCCGGCTCTGGCAGCGGTCATTCGTCCCAAGCTCACGCGGTGCACCAATTGGGCCACACTCACGGAGTAGGGTGTCAGACTCACGACTGCTTTAAAAGCGAGCTTCACGAGCCGGTCCACTTCCCGTAAAACACATTTCCATTAAAATGTTGTGTGTGCTCGAGGAACGATAAATTCCGATACAAGCGGACTCACGAGCCGGCTCTGGCAGCGGTCTTCGTCCCAAGCTCACGTGGCGCACCAATTGGGCCACACGCACGGAGTAGGGTCTCAGACTCGCGACTGCTTTATTAGCGAGCTCACGGCCGGTCCTCTCGGAACACCGTTATTCTTCGGAACGATATTTCATATATTATTTTATTCGATACACTAGAGCGGACTCACGAGCCGGCTCTGGCAGCGGTCATTCGTCCCAAGCTCACGTGGCGCACCAATTGGGCCACACGCACGGAGTAGGGTGTCAGACTCGCGACTGCTTTAGCGAGCTTCACGAGCCGGTCCGCTCAGCTCGAATGTATAATAAATATATGTGGTATATGTTCCGTCGTACAACGAACACCGCGTGCGGCGCAACGTATCGTGCTCTTGGCTATACGCGAACTCGAGATAAATAGAGAGCGGGACTCACAGCCGGCTCTGGCAGCGGTCATTCGTCCCAAGCTCACGCGGTGCACCAATTGGGCCACACGCACGGAGTAGGGTGTCAGACTCACGACTGCTTTAGCGAGCTTCACGAGCCGGTCCTTCGCGTCTCTTCTATCTTCTCGATGTTCGCGAACGAACGCAACACGTGCAACCGCGCGTTTTCCACGGGTTACCCTGAGATTTTGTTTGTCCTCTTTTCGGGACACCGTTT
>CAXAAD010000329.1:265000-272500 GCA_963966675.1 Lasioglossum calceatum | reverse complement strand
AAATATCAAGTTACAGCACTCTAGGACGCGTATTTTTCGAATTAATTAAGAATAATGTCCCGACCGACAAGAGTAAACTTTTTCCCTAGCCGTCCCAGACGATTCTAAATGTTAGATCATGGTATAATAACGCATTCTAACAATAAATATCAAGTTACAACCCTCTAGGATGCGTATTTTAAGAAATAATTAATAATAATGTCCGGGCGCATTACTTAGTCGACGCTCGAGCGAGTCGTTCGGTGTACCGACACGCGTATTGGTTCGATGAGCGACGGAGCTCGAGCGAAATATTTCAAAGTCCCGACCGCCAAGAGAAAACTACTTTCCTAACCTTACCTAACCTAACCTAACCGTTAGATCCTTGTATAACAATGCATTTTAACAATAGATATCATGTTACAACACCCTGGGATGAGTACTTTTCGAAATAATTCAGAATAATGTCCGGGCGCATTACTTAGCCGGCCGCTCGAGCGAGTCGATCGGAGAGACGGGGCGCGTCGGTTCGGCGCGCTACGGAGCTCGAGCGAAATGTTTCTAAGTCCAACCGACAAGAGTAAACTCCTTTCCCTGACCGGTTCAGACTTTTTTAACTGTTAGATCATCGTATAATAAAGCATTTTAACAATAAATATCAAATTACAGCACTCTAGGTCCCGTATTTTTCGAATTAATTAAGAATAATGTCCCGACCGACAAGAGTAAACTTTTTCCCTAGCCATCCCAGAGGATTCTAAATGTTAGATCATTGTATAATAACGCATTTTAACAATAAATATCAAGTTACAACCCTCTGGGATGAGTATTTCTCGAAATAATTGAGAATAATGTCCGAGCGCATTACTTAGTCGGCCGCTCGAGCGAGTCGATCGGAGAGTCGGGGCGCGTCGGTTCGGCGTGCTAGGGAGCTCGAGCGAAATGTTTCTAAGTCCAACCGACAAGAGTAAACTCCTTTCCCTGTCCGTTCCGGACGGTTCTAACCGTTAGATCATTGTATAACAACGCATTTTAACAATGAATATCAAGTTACAACCCTCTAGGATGAGTATTTTTCGAAATAATTGAGAATAATGTCCGGGCGCATTACTTAGCCGGCCGCTCGGGCGAGTCGTTCGGAGAGTCGGGGCGCGTCGGTTCGGCGCGCTACGGAGCTCGAACGAAATGTTTCTAAGTCCAACCGACAAGAGTAAACTCCTTTCCCTGACCGGTTCAGACGTTTCTAACTGTTAGATCATTGTATAATAAAGCATTTTAACAATAAATATCAAGTTACAGCACTCTAGGACGCGTATTTTTCGAATTAATTAAGAATAATGTCCCGACCGACAAGAGTAAACTTTTTCCCTAGCCGTCCCAGACGATTCTAAATGTTAGATCATGGTATAATAACGCATTCTAACAATAAATATCAAGTTACAACCCTCTAGGATGCGTATTTTAAGAAATAATTAATAATAATGTCCGGGCGCATTACTTAGTCGACGCTCGAGCGAGTCGTTCGGTGTACCGACACGCGTATTGGTTCGATGAGCGACGGAGCTCGAGCGAAATATTTCAAAGTCCCGACCGCCAAGAGAAAACTACTTTCCTAACCTTACCTAACCTAACCTAACCGTTAGATCCTTGTATAACAATGCATTTTAACAATAGATATCATGTTACAACACCCTGGGATGAGTACTTTTCGAAATAATTCAGAATAATGTCCGGGCGCATTACTTAGCCGGCCGCTCGAGCGAGTCGATCGGAGAGACGGGGCGCGTCGGTTCGGCGCGCTACGGAGCTCGAGCGAAATGTTTCTAAGTCCAACCGACAAGAGTAAACTCCTTTCCCTGACCGGTTCAGACTTTTTTAACTGTTAGATCATCGTATAATAAAGCATTTTAACAATAAATATCAAATTACAGCACTCTAGGTCCCGTATTTTTCGAATTAATTAAGAATAATGTCCCGACCGACAAGAGTAAACTTTTTCCCTAGCCATCCCAGAGGATTCTAAATGTTAGATCATTGTATAATAACGCATTTTAACAATAAATATCAAGTTACAACCCTCTGGGATGAGTATTTCTCGAAATAATTGAGAATAATGTCCGAGCGCATTACTTAGTCGGCCGCTCGAGCGAGTCGATCGGAGAGTCGGGGCGCGTCGGTTCGGCGTGCTAGGGAGCTCGAGCGAAATGTTTCTAAGTCCAACCGACAAGAGTAAACTCCTTTCCCTGTCCGTTCCGGACGGTTCTAACCGTTAGATCATTGTATAACAACGCATTTTAACAATGAATATCAAGTTACAACCCTCTAGGATGAGTATTTTTCGAAATAATTGAGAATAATGTCCGGGCGCATTACTTAGCCGGCCGCTCGGGCGAGTCGTTCGGAGAGTCGGGGCGCGTCGGTTCGGCGCGCTACGGAGCTCGAACGAAATGTTTCTAAGTCCAACCGACAAGAGTAAACTCCTTTCCCTGACCGGTTCAGACGTTTCTAACTGTTAGATCATTGTATAATAAAGCATTTTAACAATAAATATCAAGTTACAGCACTCTAGGACGCGTATTTTTCGAATTAATTAAGAATAATGTCCCGACCGACAAGAGTAAACTTTTTCCCTAGCCGTCCCAGACGATTCTAAATGTCAGATCATGGTATAATAACGCATTCTAACAATAAATATCAAGTTACAACCCTCTAGGATGCGTATTTTAAGAAATAATTAATAATAATGTCCGGGCGCATTACTTAGTCGACGCTCGAGCGAGTCGTTCGGTGTACCGACACGCGTATTGGTTCGGCGAGCGACGGAGCTCAAGCGAAATATTTCAAAGTCCCGACCGCCAAGAGAAAACTACTTTCCTAACCTTACCTAACCTAACCTAACCGTTAGATCCTTGTATAATAATGCATTTTAACAATAGATATCATGTTACAACCCCCTGGGATGAGTAATTTTCAAAATAATTCAGAATAATGTCCGGGCGCATTACTTAGTCGGCCGCTCGAGCGAGTCGATCGGAGAGTCGGGGCGCGTCGGTTCGGCGCGCTAGGGAGCTCGAGCGAAATGTTTCTAAGTCCAACCAACAAGAGTAAACTTTTTCCCGAGCCGTCCCGGACGATTCTAAATGTTAGATCATTGTATAATAACGCATTTTAACAATAAATATCAAGTTACAACCCTCTAGGATGCGTATTTTAAGAAATAATTAATAATAATGTCCGGGCGCATTACTTAGTCGACGCTCGAGCGAGTCGTTCGGTGTACCGACACGCGTATTGGTTCGACGAGCGACGGAGCTCGAGCGAAATATTTCAAAGTCCCGACCGCCAAGAGAAAACTACTTTCCTAACCTTACCTAACCTAACCTAACCGTTAGATCCTTGTATAATAATGCATTTTAACAATAGATATCATGTTACAACACCCTGGGATGAGTACTTTTCGAAATAATTCAGAATAATGTCCGGGCGCATTACTTAGCCGGCCGCTCGAGCGAGTCGATCGGAGAGACGGGGCGCGTCGGTTCGGCGCGCTACGGAGCTCGAGCGAAATGTTTCTAAGTCCAACCGACAAGAGTAAACTCCTTTCCCTGACCGGTTCAGACTTTTTTAACTGTTAGATCATCGTATAATAAAGCATTTTAACAATAAATATCAAATTACAGCACTCTAGGTCCCGTATTTTTCGAATTAATTAAGAATAATGTCCCGACCGACAAGAGTAAACTTTTTCCCTAACCATCCCAGAGGATTCTAAATGTTAGATCATTGTATAATAACGCATTTTAACAATAAATATCAAGTTACAACCCTCTGGGATGAGTATTTCTCGAAATAATTGAGAATAATGTCCGAGCGCATTACTTAGTCGGCCGCTCGAGCGAGTCGATCGGAGAGTCGGGGCGCGTCGGTTCGGCGTGCTAGGGAGCTCGAGCGAAATGTTTCTAAGTCCAACCGACAAGAGTAAACTCCTTTCCCTGTCCGTTCCGGACGGTTCTAACCGTTAGATCATTGTATAACAACGCATTTTAACAATGAATATCAAGTTACAACCCTCTAGGATGAGTATTTTTCGAAATAATTGAGTATAATGTCCGGGCGCATTACTTAGCCGGCCGCTCGGGCGAGTCGATCGGAGAGTCGGGGCGCGTCGGTTCGGCGCGCTACGGAGCTCGAACGAAATGTTTCTAAGTCCAACCAACAAGAGTAAACTTTTTCCCTAGCCGTCCCAGACGATTCTAAATGTTAGATCATTGTATAATATCGCATTCTAACAATAAATATCAAGTTACAACCCTCTAGGATGCGTATTTTAAGAAATAATTAATAATAATGTCCGGGCGCATTACTTAGTCGACGCTCGAGCGAGTCGTTCGGTGTACCGACACGCGTATTGGTTCGGCGAGCGACGGAGCTCAAGCGAAATATTTCAAAGTCCCGACCGCCAAGAGAAAACTACTTTCCTAACCTTGCCTAACCTAACCTAACCGTTAGATCCTTGTATAATAATGCATTTTAACAATAGATATCATGTTACAACCCCCTGGGATGAGTAATTTTCAAAATAATTCAGAATAATGTCCGGGCGCATTACTTAGTCGGCCGCTCGAGCGAGTCGATCGGAGAGTCGGGGCGCGTCGGTTCGGCGCGCTAGGGAGCTCGAGCGAAATGTTTCTAAGTCCAACCAACAAGAGTAAACTTTTTCCCGAGCCGTCCCGGACGATTCTAAATGTTAGATCATTGTATAATAACGCATTTTAACAATAAATATCAAGTTACAACACTCTGGGATGAGTATTTCTCGAAATAATTGAGAATAATGTTCGAGCGCATTACTTAGTCGGCCGCTCGAGCGAGTCGTTCGGAGAGTCGGGGCGCGTCGGTTCGGCGCGCTACGGAGCTCGAACGAAATGTTCCTAAGTCCAACCGACAAGAGTAAACTCCTTTCCCTGACCGGTTCAGACTTTTCTAACTGTTAGATCATCGTATAATAAAGCATTTTAACAATAAATATCAAGTTACAGCACTCTAGGACCCGTATTTTTCGAATTAATTAAGAATAATGTAAAAACCGACAAGAGTAAACTTTTTCCCTAGCCATCCCCGGGGATTCTAAATGTTAGATCATCGTATAATAAAGCATTTTAACAATAAATATCAAGTTACAGCACTCTAGGACCCGTATTTTTCGAATTAATTAAGAATAATGTAAAAACCGACAAGAGTAAACTTTTTCCCTAGCCATCCCCGGGGATTCTAAATGTTAGATCATTGTATAACAACGCATTTTAACAATAAATATCAAGTTACAACCCTCTGGGATAAGTATTTCTCGAAATAATTGAGAATAATGTCCGGGCGCATTACTTAGTCGGCAGCTCGAGCGATTCGATCGGAGAGTCGGGGCGCGTCGGTTCGGCGCGCTAGGGAGCTCGAGCGAAATGTTTCTAAGTCCAACCGACAAGAGTAAACTTTTTCCCTAGCCGTCCCAGACGATTCTAAATGTTAGATCATTGTATAATAACGCATTTTAACAATAAATATCAAGTTACAACCCTATAGGATGAGTATTTTTCGAAATAATTGAGAATAATGTCCGGGCGCATTACTTAGTCGGCCGCTCGAGCGTGTCGATCGGAGAGTCGGGGCGCGTCGGTTCGGCGCGCTACGGAGCTCGAGCGAAATGTTTCTAAGTCCAACCGACAAGAGTAAACTCCTTTCCCTGACCGGTTCAGACTTCTCTAACTGTTAGATCATCGTATAATAACGCATTTTAACCATAAATATCAAGTTACAACCCTCTAGGATGAGTATTTTTCGAATTAATTAAGAATAATGTAAAAACCGACAAGAGTAAACTTTTTCCCTAGCCATCCCAGAGGATTCTAAATGTTAGATCATTGTATAATAACGCATTTTAACAATAAATATCAAGTTACAACCCTCTGGGATGAGTATTTCTCGAAATAATTGCGAATAATGTCCGAGCGCATTACTTAGTCGGCCGCTCGAGCGAGTCGATCGGAGAGTCGGGGCGCGTCGGTTCGGCGTGCTAGGGAGCTCGAACGAAATGTTTCTAAGTCCATCCGACAAGAGTAAACTTCTTTCCCTGACCGGTTCAGACTTTTCTAACTGTTAGATCATCGTATAATAAAGCATTTTAACAATAAATATCAAATTACAGCACTCTAGGACCCGTTTTTTTCGAATTAATTAAGAATAATGTCTCGACCGACAAGAGTAAACTTTTTCCCTAGCCGTCCTAGACGAATCTAAATGTTAGATCATTGTATAATAAAGTATTTTAACAATAAACATCAACGTTCAACACTCTGGGACGCGTAGTTTTCGAATTAATTGTGAATAATGTCCCGACCGCCAAGAGTAAACATTTTTCCTAGCCATTCCAAACGATTCTAAATATTAGATCATTGTATAATAACGCATTTTAAAAATAAACCTTAAGTTACAACCCTGTAGGATGCGTTCTTTTCGACTTATTGAAAAATAATTTTCCGAGGTATATGTCGCAACACGCCGCTGCGAATGGAGACTTACGCCGGTAGGATAGGACCCAACACGCCGCTAGGATTGGAGCCAACACGCCGCTAGGATTGGAGCCAACACGCCGCTGCGAATGGAACAATACGCCGCTGGGATTGGAGCTATACGCCGCTAGGATTGGAGCCGACACGCCGCTGGGATTGGAGCTATACGCCGCCGGGATTGGAGCTATACGCCGCTAGGATTGGAGCCGATACGCCGCTAGGATTGGAGCCAACACGCCGCTAGGATTGGAGCTATACGCCGCTAGGATTGGAGCCAATACGCCGCTAGGATTGGAGCTATACGCCGCTAGGATTGGAGCCGATACGCCGCCGGGATTGGAGCCAATACGCCGCTGTAGGCGGAAAGCAATACGCAATGCTTCCAAGTCCCGATCGCCATAGTAAACTTCTTTCCTAACCGTTCTGGACGGTCCTAACTGTTAGATCATTGTATAATAAGGCATTTGAAGTATAAATATCAAGTTACAACTCTCCAGGATGCGTGCTTCTCGAGTTATTGAAAAATAATTTTCCGAGTTATATGTCGGCCTGTACTAAATGTGTTCTACCGGGTCTTGCGGGTAAACGGCAGGAGTAAATCTTGGTCTGTACTGTTAGGTAGGTTCTTCCTGAATATGTTTGCGATGCGCGTGATTGGATTAACGCGATTCCCGCTGTCCCTACCTTTTTTTTCGTACGAACCGTGACTGACGATTTGCGCGGATATTGGGATGCAGGTTTTGGCTGATTTAATTGTCAATAAGAGATGATGTTATCATTTGAAATAGTACAATATGTTAATATTGTATTATTCGTATTTCACTAAGAAAATGAAAAATTTATATTTTAATATTTGCGTTTAAATGAAATGAATTATTTTCAGATTACATAACGTTACATCGTTCAAATAATATAAAGTACAACTGCCGTTTGTTTCAGTATACCGCAACAACTAAGA
>CAXAAD010000329.1:252500-260000 GCA_963966675.1 Lasioglossum calceatum | reverse complement strand
GGGAACCGATTTGCACCTTGTCTTTCAACTTTTCGTTTTGGAGGACTTGCTCAAGGTCCTCCTTGGTTTCTGTTTCTATAAGGATTCCAGAGTTCCTGATTTTCTTCAGGTTCCGGATCCTTAGTTTGTGCTCTATGGGGTTGACGCATTCGGTCAGAGCCCTCTTCGTTTCTTCACTACTCTTAATGTTACTACCCTCGGCGGGGTAGATAGCAGCTACAGGCTTAGCTTGCTTTATAGTCGTCCTTTTGGCTATTTGCCTAGTGTTTTTATTCGCTTTTATTATTTCGGAGTACAAGACTGGCTTGGGAGCCGGAGGGTCTTGTACTCTGATCTTCTGCGCTGCAGAGAGATCGTCGATTTTTGCCGAAAGCTCGATTATTTTCTTTTCAAGGGATTTCTCTTCATCGACTTTCCGTAGCTTTGCACGGAGGTCTCGGTTTTCCTTGAGTAGTTCTGCACTACTTTCCATGGTGGCTACTTCGTATTCATCGATGTGGACTTCCAGTTCATTGAACAGGAGTCTCGCCTTCTTTTGCTGAGCCTTCGACATGGGCAAGCCCATGACGAAGGTAGACAGTTTCTGCATGGGTGTCTGCATCAGAGTTGTTTCGCCCAAGTCAATGGATCCATCGGATTCACTGCTTGGCTTCTCTGTATTTATTTTCTTGTTTGTCGACTCGGATGGGCCGTCCGAGTCGCTGGAGCGATCATTTTGATTCCTCTTTATTCCTTTGCTTTCCTTAGGAGCTTGCTGCTGTGTTAATACAGTGCGCAGCAGCTCTGTGTTTATGTCGAACTCCATCTCTAATTCGTTTTCTGTGTCACTAGACTCAGAGTCCGAGTGCACCGGAATTATAATCTGTTCATTTTCCTGTTTGATCTCTATTTTGTTTACCTTCGCTTTTTCTCCTACTGTCTTTCCCTTTACTTCTCCTTCGCACTTCTTTAATTGTAGTTTTGGTAGTAGTTTTAGTTTAGAATAATCCATGATTGTTCCCACGAGTAGGGACGAAATAACGGTCACTCCCCGGGTGACGCCCTTTCCAGGGAGAAGGCTCTTACGCTCAGGGTTTCGCCTGGTTCCTGAGGTTAGCCACTAGGGATCGGTGCTCCCACCAACCGCCGCACGCTCGTGCAAGGAGTCGTCGGACCTCTGTCACCGCGGTCTTCAGCTTAGAGGTAGGGGTTTGTTAAAGGGGTTTGTCCTCCCCGCGGTTCAACCAATTAAGGTAAGACCCTCGTTTCTCACCTGCGTGACGTACCACCGGGTTTACGCTCCGGTGGGTCGTTGCCACTGCAGGGAGTCTTCCGATTTTTGCGAGAGCCACGGTGATCGCGGACGATCACTCACGTAAGAGCTCTCTCTAACTCGACCACCAGAGCCCCTTTAGCCACCCGAAGGTGTCCAGGTCCCGCCACGTGGAGGGGGGGTTGGCGCACCAGGGAATAAATACCCTGGACCTTTTGAGACCCAGTAGATAGGGACAGAGGGAATCTCGTTAATCCATTCATGCGCGTCACTAATTAGATGACGAGGCATTTGGCTACCTTAAGAGAGTCATAGTTACTCCCGCCGTTTACCCGCGCTTTTTTGAATTTCTTCACGTTGACATTCAGAGCACTGGGCAGAAATCACATTGCGTCAACACCCGTGGGGGCCATCGCAATGCTTTGTTTTAATTAGACAGTCGGATTCCCCTAGTCCGTGCCAGTTCTGAGCTGAGCGTTGAATGGCGGCCGAAGAGGACGATCGTTCTAGACGAAAGCCTCGCAGCAAGGAAGATCCGCGGGAGGCCAAGGCACGGGACCGAGCTCGGATTCCCATCAATAATGTGTTCACCTCGCCCAGGCCCGGCACGTCAGCCAGACCCGCTTCCCGACCAAGCCCGACACGCCCCGCTCCTCAGAGCCAATCCTTATTCCGAAGTTACGGATCCAATTTGCCGACTTCCCTTACCTACATTAATCTATCGACTAGAGGCTCTTTACCTTGGAGACCTGCTGCGGATATGGGTACGAACCGGCGCGACACCTCCACGTGGCCCTCTCCTGGATTTTCAAGGTCCGAGGGGAAGATCCGGACACCGCCGCAACTGCGGTGCTCTTCGCGTTCCAAACCCTATCTCCCTGCTAGAGGTTTCCAGGGAACTCGAACGCTTATACAGAAAAGAAAACTCTCCCCGGATCTCCCGACGGCGTCTCCAGGTCATTTTGGGTTACCCCGACGAACACTCTTACGAGGGCCCGATTGGTATGCGGTTCCGCTGCCGGGTTCCGGAATAGAAACCGGATTCCCTTTCGCCCGATGGGTGTGTCTGTGTGTTTGTTTGTTTATCAATACTTTGATATTTTTGCTCACTCTCTCTCTCTTAGGACACCTCATCTACATAGGATTTCTCTTAGGGCTTAGGATCGACTGACTCGTGTGCAACGGCTGTTCACACGAAACCCTTCTCCACGTCAGTCCTCCAGGGCCTCGCTGGAGTATTTGCTACTACCACCAAGATCTGCACCGACGGCGGCTCCAGGCAGGCTCACGCCCAGACCCTTCTGCGCACACCGCCGCGACCCTCCTACTCGTCAGAGCTTCATGGAAGACGCGCCTTTCGGAAAAAGCTAACGTCAACCTCACTTGCCGCTGACGGCGGAGTATAGGCGCGACGCTTCAGCGCCATCCATTTTCAGGGCTAGTTGCTTCGGCAGGTGAGTTGTTACACACTCCTTAGCGGATTCCGACTTCCATGGCCACCGTCCTGCTGTCTTAAGCAACCAACGCCTTTCATGGTATCCCATAAGCGTCGACTTAGGCGCCTTAACTCTGCGTTTGGTTCATCCCACAGCGCCAGTTCTGCTTACCAAAATTGGCCCACTTGGCACTCTGATCCAATATTATAATCTCGTGGCTTCATTGATCCAAGCAAGCCAGAGATCTCACCCATTTAAAGTTTGAGAATAGGTTGAGGTCGTTTCGGCCCCAAGGCCTCTAATCATTCGCTTTACCAGATGAGACTCGCACACGTTCATCAAAAGAGAACGAGCGAGTGCCAGCTATCCTGAGGGAAACTTCGGAGGGAACCAGCTACTAGATGGTTCGATTAGTCTTTCGCCCCTATACCCAGTTCCGACGATCGATTTGCACGTCAGAATCGCTACGGACCTCCATCAGGGTTTCCCCTGACTTCGTCCTGACCAGGCATAGTTCACCATCTTTCGGGTCCCAACGTGTACGCTCTGGGTGCGCCTCTTCTCGCAATGAGAACGAGACGCCCCGGGAGTGCGAGGCCGCATCGTGACGCGGCCCATCCTCCCTTGGTCGACGCTAAGGTACGACCTTCACTTTCATTGCGCCTTTAGGTTTACATGTCCCAATGACTCGCGCACATGTTAGACTCCTTGGTCCGTGTTTCAAGACGGGTCCTGAGAGTACCCAAAGCAGTAGCGTCGCTGACCGGTAATTCAAAGCTTGGCCAGTCCGAGGACACCGCCTGCTAACAGCTGGTTAGGCCCGGAGCCGGCACTAGGTCCGTACCATCCGGGTGACAAACTAACCGAGCTTGCGGCGGGCCTGACGCACACACATTCGAAAATGGATTGGTTGCGGCCCGATACCGTCAGAGTACCGTCACGCAGCCGGCCAGGTGATCGAGCGTCTGCCGTGTGCGCGCGAAGGCGACACGACAGGCAACAACTCGAGCCGTAGACCGACACGCAACGGGTCGCGACGTTCTACTAAGGGAGAAGTGCACGACTACGCGACCGGAACATTTGCCGAAGATGGTGTACCCTCGCACTGGAACCACCGAAGTGGCCCATTGCGGGCTATCTGCGCACCAACGGAAGCCAGCCTCGTCGACGATGAATCTCCCCATTCGATCTTTTGGGTTTCTCAGGTTTACCCCTGAACGGTTTCACGTACTCTTGAACTCTCTCTTCAAAGTTCTTTTCAACTTTCCCTCACGGTACTTGTTCGCTATCGGTCTCGTGGTCATATTTAGCCTTAGATGGAGTTTACCACCCACTTAGGGCTGCACTCTCAAGCAACCCGACTCTAAGGAGAGGTCCTCCCGAAACGCGTACCAGTCGCTACGGGCCTGGCACCCTCTACGGGTAAATGGCCCCATTCAAGATGGACTTGGACGCGGTTCGACGTCTCGGGATAAATTGACCCTCCTGAACACTACATTTCCCAACGGCAGAACCGCGGGATTCAGTGCTGGGCTAATTCCTGTTCGCTCGCCGCTACTAAGGAAATCCTTGTTAGTTTCTTTTCCTCCGCTTAGTAATATGCTTAAATTCAGCGGGTAATCTCGCCTACTCTGAGGTCGTCATACGTGATACAAAATTTTGTGTTTCTCCGAAAGAGCGTAAAAGCAGTACTCGCGAAAACGTACAAAGCACAAAAAAAAAAAAAGAAAAAAAAGAAAACGAAACAACACTACACGACAGAAGAGAAAGGTAACGAAAAACCGATATATATGCCTTATGCGCCACACCAAAGTGTCTTCTTTTTCTTTCTTCATTATTTGCACGTCGATCGGAAACTCTCGCTAGACGATCTGGCCGGTAAACATTAACGTCCGTCGAAAAGAACTTCCGGGGACTGGACGACCGACAGATCGCGCGGTTCCGCACGAATCGACAAATGAAGAAAAGAAAAGACATGGGGCGACCGACATAAAAGGTTTTTTCATAATACACCTTATCTCTCCGCGGTGCTGTTCCGCGCGTGACACAACAAGCAGCGTGTTTTGCGCCCGTGTGACAATCAAGTTCGAAATAAGCCTCGCCAATAGAGGAGTATATATATATATATATATATATATATATATAACCCGGTGGGATTTCTTTTTCTCTCTACTCTAATTTACCAATTAACACACGGGGGTACAGAAACGTTGCGCACGAAACGATGTATCATCGATCAAACACGCACACTTACACCAAAGAGACACGAGAGAAAGAGAGTAAGATCTCAAGACGCACATAGGCCGTCATCAGTACAATTCAACGCGAACGTGGCGATGGAATGGCAATCGCGCAGATTAGCGAGGACAAGTCGACGACGGGGAATAATTCCGACCCGATCAAGTACGACGTGTTCATCCCGCACGATGCTGCGCGTTGCTCCGCTGTCCATCGATCATCAAAGCGTTCGGTAGAACGAGAGATCTCTTTCGTCTCTTCCCTCGAAGACTCGAAAAGGTTAGAGTGTGATAATATGTGTTTGTCGAAATCGCCGGCAACGACGACCCTCCGCCGTAACGCAATTATAACGTAGAGTTAAGAAACGCATCCACGCACAGGCATATTCTCTCCCTGGGGCTTAACATTGCACACCACACCACACTCTGTGTGTCACAGCAGTATTCTTTTTCTCTTTTATATTTGTGTGTCCATCTCTGTAGTCTCTTGAGACATACCTCTTTCGTATACGCATCATTTCAGGCGACGTCGGGAGCGCGTTAAATGTTCATGAGTGAAAACACGCTTCTTTCCGCAAGGCGAATCGTTTCGCAGAGAAGGTGAGAGATTTGGAGATCCTCGTCGAAGCGGTGCCTTACGGGCGGTCGTATTGAAAATACGACTCACGACACCGTAAAACACTCACGCAAGTCCGAACGTAAGAAATACCAATCCCTACTTCGCTTCTCGTTGAAACTATTATTATAGGTATTGTATGTATATGTTTAAGACGCAATGCGAAATTGGCGATTTTCACAGAACCGCGACAAACGCCGACGAAACGCCCATCATTCGCTCGTACGTAGCATCTTTGCAACCCGACTCAGAAACGCTCTTTGGCGCCCTCCAAAAATATTTGGAGAGGTAAGCGACGGCGGGGACTTACAAGAGCAACGCAAGCAGTATATGGTTACGTAAACGACCCTCAGCCAGGCGTGGTCCAGGAATTGTATCCGTGGACCGCAATGTGCGTTCGAAATGTCGATGTTCATGTGTCCTGCAGTTCACACGTTGACGCGCAATTAGCTGCGTTCTTCATCGACCCACGAGCCAAGTGATCCACCGTTCAGGGTAATCGTATATATTTTTGATTTATAAATCAATATATGTATAAGTCTCTTGTTCTGCGGTTCGTAAGAACGCATTGTACCTGAATGATCCAACCAGCGCGCGAAGGAGATTCAGGCGTCGTTTTAAGGACGACACTATCGTCGTCCGTAGAAACGGAAAAAAACCGTCAGAATACGCGCGAGACTGTTGCACGTATCTGACGGCCGGGCGAACAGTACATTGAAAAACCGTCAAAGTGGAAAACGCGGAGAGGAATATTCTGAAAACGACGGGGATCGTAGACAACCCGATACTGGATCCAGAAAAACACATCCTCTCCTCTTCACTCATTTATTGGAAGATGCGAGAGAGAACGGAGGACTTCACGGCCGGCTCTGGCAGCGGTCATTCGTCCCAAGCTCACGCGGTGCACCAATTGGGCCACACTCACGGAGTAGGGTGTCAGACTCACGACTGCTTTAAAAGCGAGCTTCACGAGCCGGTCCACTTCCCGTAAAACACATTTCCATTAAAATGTTGTGTGTGCTCGAGGAACGATAAATTCCGATACAAGCGGACTCACGAGCCGGCTCTGGCAGCGGTCTTCGTCCCAAGCTCACGTGGCGCACCAATTGGGCCACACGCACGGAGTAGGGTCTCAGACTCGCGACTGCTTTATTAGCGAGCTCACGGCCGGTCCTCTCGGAACACCGTTATTCTTCGGAACGATATTTCATATATTATTTTATTCGATACACTAGAGCGGACTCACGAGCCGGCTCTGGCAGCGGTCATTCGTCCCAAGCTCACGTGGCGCACCAATTGGGCCACACGCACGGAGTAGGGTGTCAGACTCGCGACTGCTTTAGCGAGCTTCACGAGCCGGTCCGCTCAGCTCGAATGTATAATAAATATATGTGGTATATGTTCCGTCGTACAACGAACACCGCGTGCGGCGCAACGTATCGTGCTCTTGGCTATACGCGAACTCGAGATAAATAGAGAGCGGGACTCACAGCCGGCTCTGGCAGCGGTCATTCGTCCCAAGCTCACGCGGTGCACCAATTGGGCCACACGCACGGAGTAGGGTGTCAGACTCACGACTGCTTTAGCGAGCTTCACGAGCCGGTCCTTCGCGTCTCTTCTATCTTCTCGATGTTCGCGAACGAACGCAACACGTGCAACCGCGCGTTTTCCACGGGTTACCCTGAGATTTTGTTTGTCCTCTTTTCGGGACACCGTTTCCAACGGACGACTCCGGACATACCTACGCACGGAGGCGAAGACCGAGGAAGCGTGATATGTGAATTCGAATCGACGCTTACATCCCTGTTTATGCGCGACCGTGAAAAATATGTCCGTATATAGAAGTGTAGAGAGCCTACACGACGCAGAGAACACCAAAGGCGTTATTACATATGGTATATACACAACACTCTTTGACACGAGGTATTTTTCAAAGAGAACGACCACCCGATGGCGGGT
>CAXAAD010000329.1:240000-250000 GCA_963966675.1 Lasioglossum calceatum | reverse complement strand
GCGTTCCTACCATCTCTGGTCGGAACTCTGTTTTGCATGTATTAGCTCTAGAATTACCACAGTTATCCAAGTAAATGTTGGTACGATCTAAGAAACCATAACTGATTTAATGAGCCATTCGCGGTTTCACCTTAATGCGGCATGTACTGAGACATGCATGGCTTAATCTTTGAGACAAGCATATGACTACTGGCAGGATCAACCAGGGAGCTTCGACAATTTTTGTCGTTTCATATATATATAATACTTATATTATTTCATGTGTCTTTTCGTCGCCAGCTCTTTCAGAGACAGGTCGACGACACTCTCTTTTACTTTCTCCTCTCTGTTCGTTTTCTATTTCATTTATAATTCCATTTTTACTCGTTCGAATTCTCAGAGAACCTTTCGAACGAGTTTATATCATATTCCAACTATTCCTCTTCCTTCTTCTCTCTCCTCTCTCTCTCTTCGTTTTATATTTCATATAATTTCATTTTTACTCGTTCGAATTCTCAGAGAACCTTTCGAACGAGTTTATATAAATTCCTTCTCCTCCTCCTTCTTCTCTCTTCTCCTCTCAACTTTCTTCCATTTCTCAACTTCGAAAAAATTCCTTTTGTCAGTTTCCTTTCTCTCTTTCCATTTCTCAACCTCGAACAAATTCCTTTGATAGTTTCCTTCTTCGTTCTCGGTTTATGTTTCTCATCATATCATCACGAATCATAAGTATGAAATTCCTTTTTAATATTTCCTTTTTGCGTTTCTCTCGAGAACAAATTCCTTTTCAATATATTCCTTTCGTGTTCTTATTCCGAAGAGAACGTTCATATAGGGTTGCGCTAACATCGGAAGATGCGTATAGCTCGGAGCATCGTACCATCCCATAAACCTTAAAGCACGTAACCACGGGCGCTGGACAATCGACACAAGTGCCGAGGAAGCGCGGACAGGACGCATGCTGTACTTGGGTTTCCCATGCTCGTCTGCTCGCTCTGGGCTTGACGAAAGCCAACCTCATTATTATATGACGTTTCTCTGCAAACATTTAGTTTGACTTCTATCTAGTTTTAGTTTCTCTCAAACTTCAGTCCCTAACTATCCCAAATTTTTCGCTCGGATAGAAGAGTTGATGCTCAGTTAGTACGAGTATACACATATCAGTGAATACAAGTCACCAACCTCCTCGATGGGAGGTTCGCCACATAAGGGCCATTCGGTCTAAGACACCGACCCGTGGCAATGCTGTGTAGAGAAAGGTTTCGATACGAAGCACGGTACGAAACAGTCGAGACCGAAGTCTCGAGGCGCCGTGAGCTGCTTCTCGACCGAGATCGTAGAATAGCCCCAAGCGCGCGCTGAACCGCCCGACTCGCCGAACCGTCGAGTCTCTTACAGATACCGAACGGCCGGGAAGGACGCCGGCGCCGCGCGGTGAATAGCACGCGCGCTTATGGGCGCAAACCGCCGCGGCAACAGCCCATCCGGCGGGGCTGTTGGGACTTAGAAAAATTTTCACATGAAAAATTTTTTTGTAAAGTACAATTAATGTTTACATTTCCAGGATATTTAACACAAAATATTCAACTTTTCATATACTATCACGGCACTTTGAACATTTTTCAAGTCCAACCGCCAAGAGTAAACTTTTTTTCTATCGTTCCTAGGCAATTATAAATATTAGATCATTGTATAATAAAGCATTTTAACAATAAATATCAAGTTTCAATCATCTAGGTTGAGTATTTATCGAAATAATTAAGAATAATGTCCGGGCGCATTACTTCCGAGCGAAATTTTTCAAAGTCCAACCGACAAGAGTAAACATTTTTCCTAGCCGTTTCAGACGTTTCTAACTGTTAGATCATTGTATAATAAAGCATTTTAACAATAAATATTAAGTTACAGCACTCTAGGACGCGTATTTTTCGAATTAATTAAGAATAATGTCCCGACCGACAAGAGTAAACTTTTTCCCTAGCCGTCCCAGACGATTCTAAATGTTAGATCATGGTATAATAACGCATTCTAACAATAAATATCAAGTTACAACCCTCTAGGATGCGTATTTTAAGAAATAATTAATAATAATGTCCGGGCGCATTACTTAGTCGACGCTCGAGCGAGTCGTTCGGTGTACCGACACGCGTATTGGTTCGGCGCGCTACGGAGCTCGAACGAAATGTTTCTAAGTCCAACCGACAAGAGTAAACTCCTTTCCCTGACCGGTTCAGACGTTTCTAACTGTTAGATCATTGTATAATAAAGCATTTTAACAATAAATATCAAGTTACAGCACTCTAGGACGCGTATTTTTCGAATTAATTAAGAATAATGTCCCGACCGACAAGAGTAAACTTTTTCCCTAGCCGTCCCAGACGATTCTAAATGTTAGATCATGGTATAATAACGCATTCTAACAATAAATATCAAGTTACAACCCTCTAGGATGCGTATTTTAAGAAATAATTAATAATAATGTCCGGGCGCATTACTTAGTCGACGCTCGAGCGAGTCGTTCGGTGTACCGACACGCGTATTGGTTCGATGAGCGACGGAGCTCGAGCGAAATATTTCAAAGTCCCGACCGCCAAGAGAAAACTACTTTCCTAACCTTACCTAACCTAACCTAACCGTTAGATCCTTGTATAACAATGCATTTTAACAATAGATATCATGTTACAACACCCTGGGATGAGTACTTTTCGAAATAATTCAGAATAATGTCCGGGCGCATTACTTAGCCGGCCGCTCGAGCGAGTCGATCGGAGAGACGGGGCGCGTCGGTTCGGCGCGCTACGGAGCTCGAGCGAAATGTTTCTAAGTCCAACCGACAAGAGTAAACTCCTTTCCCTGACCGGTTCAGACTTTTTTAACTGTTAGATCATCGTATAATAAAGCATTTTAACAATAAATATCAAATTACAGCACTCTAGGTCCCGTATTTTTCGAATTAATTAAGAATAATGTCCCGACCGACAAGAGTAAACTTTTTCCCTAGCCATCCCAGAGGATTCTAAATGTTAGATCATTGTATAATAACGCATTTTAACAATAAATATCAAGTTACAACCCTCTGGGATGAGTATTTCTCGAAATAATTGAGAATAATGTCCGAGCGCATTACTTAGTCGGCCGCTCGAGCGAGTCGATCGGAGAGTCGGGGCGCGTCGGTTCGGCGTGCTAGGGAGCTCGAGCGAAATGTTTCTAAGTCCAACCGACAAGAGTAAACTCCTTTCCCTGTCCGTTCCGGACGGTTCTAACCGTTAGATCATTGTATAACAACGCATTTTAACAATGAATATCAAGTTACAACCCTCTAGGATGAGTATTTTTCGAAATAATTGAGAATAATGTCCGGGCGCATTACTTAGCCGGCCGCTCGGGCGAGTCGTTCGGAGAGTCGGGGCGCGTCGGTTCGGCGCGCTACGGAGCTCGAACGAAATGTTTCTAAGTCCAACCGACAAGAGTAAACTCCTTTCCCTGACCGGTTCAGACGTTTCTAACTGTTAGATCATTGTATAATAAAGCATTTTAACAATAAATATCAAGTTACAGCACTCTAGGACGCGTATTTTTCGAATTAATTAAGAATAATGTCCCGACCGACAAGAGTAAACTTTTTCCCTAGCCGTCCCAGACGATTCTAAATGTTAGATCATGGTATAATAACGCATTCTAACAATAAATATCAAGTTACAACCCTCTAGGATGCGTATTTTAAGAAATAATTAATAATAATGTCCGGGCGCATTACTTAGTCGACGCTCGAGCGAGTCGTTCGGTGTACCGACACGCGTATTGGTTCGATGAGCGACGGAGCTCGAGCGAAATATTTCAAAGTCCCGACCGCCAAGAGAAAACTACTTTCCTAACCTTACCTAACCTAACCTAACCGTTAGATCCTTGTATAACAATGCATTTTAACAATAGATATCATGTTACAACACCCTGGGATGAGTACTTTTCGAAATAATTCAGAATAATGTCCGGGCGCATTACTTAGCCGGCCGCTCGAGCGAGTCGATCGGAGAGACGGGGCGCGTCGGTTCGGCGCGCTACGGAGCTCGAGCGAAATGTTTCTAAGTCCAACCGACAAGAGTAAACTCCTTTCCCTGACCGGTTCAGACTTTTTTAACTGTTAGATCATCGTATAATAAAGCATTTTAACAATAAATATCAAATTACAGCACTCTAGGTCCCGTATTTTTCGAATTAATTAAGAATAATGTCCCGACCGACAAGAGTAAACTTTTTCCCTAGCCATCCCAGAGGATTCTAAATGTTAGATCATTGTATAATAACGCATTTTAACAATAAATATCAAGTTACAACCCTCTGGGATGAGTATTTCTCGAAATAATTGAGAATAATGTCCGAGCGCATTACTTAGTCGGCCGCTCGAGCGAGTCGATCGGAGAGTCGGGGCGCGTCGGTTCGGCGTGCTAGGGAGCTCGAGCGAAATGTTTCTAAGTCCAACCGACAAGAGTAAACTCCTTTCCCTGTCCGTTCCGGACGGTTCTAACCGTTAGATCATTGTATAACAACGCATTTTAACAATGAATATCAAGTTACAACCCTCTAGGATGAGTATTTTTCGAAATAATTGAGAATAATGTCCGGGCGCATTACTTAGCCGGCCGCTCGGGCGAGTCGTTCGGAGAGTCGGGGCGCGTCGGTTCGGCGCGCTACGGAGCTCGAACGAAATGTTTCTAAGTCCAACCGACAAGAGTAAACTCCTTTCCCTGACCGGTTCAGACGTTTCTAACTGTTAGATCATTGTATAATAAAGCATTTTAACAATAAATATCAAGTTACAGCACTCTAGGACGCGTATTTTTCGAATTAATTAAGAATAATGTCCCGACCGACAAGAGTAAACTTTTTCCCTAGCCGTCCCAGACGATTCTAAATGTCAGATCATGGTATAATAACGCATTCTAACAATAAATATCAAGTTACAACCCTCTAGGATGCGTATTTTAAGAAATAATTAATAATAATGTCCGGGCGCATTACTTAGTCGACGCTCGAGCGAGTCGTTCGGTGTACCGACACGCGTATTGGTTCGGCGAGCGACGGAGCTCAAGCGAAATATTTCAAAGTCCCGACCGCCAAGAGAAAACTACTTTCCTAACCTTACCTAACCTAACCTAACCGTTAGATCCTTGTATAATAATGCATTTTAACAATAGATATCATGTTACAACCCCCTGGGATGAGTAATTTTCAAAATAATTCAGAATAATGTCCGGGCGCATTACTTAGTCGGCCGCTCGAGCGAGTCGATCGGAGAGTCGGGGCGCGTCGGTTCGGCGCGCTAGGGAGCTCGAGCGAAATGTTTCTAAGTCCAACCAACAAGAGTAAACTTTTTCCCGAGCCGTCCCGGACGATTCTAAATGTTAGATCATTGTATAATAACGCATTTTAACAATAAATATCAAGTTACAACCCTCTAGGATGCGTATTTTAAGAAATAATTAATAATAATGTCCGGGCGCATTACTTAGTCGACGCTCGAGCGAGTCGTTCGGTGTACCGACACGCGTATTGGTTCGACGAGCGACGGAGCTCGAGCGAAATATTTCAAAGTCCCGACCGCCAAGAGAAAACTACTTTCCTAACCTTACCTAACCTAACCTAACCGTTAGATCCTTGTATAATAATGCATTTTAACAATAGATATCATGTTACAACACCCTGGGATGAGTACTTTTCGAAATAATTCAGAATAATGTCCGGGCGCATTACTTAGCCGGCCGCTCGAGCGAGTCGATCGGAGAGACGGGGCGCGTCGGTTCGGCGCGCTACGGAGCTCGAGCGAAATGTTTCTAAGTCCAACCGACAAGAGTAAACTCCTTTCCCTGACCGGTTCAGACTTTTTTAACTGTTAGATCATCGTATAATAAAGCATTTTAACAATAAATATCAAATTACAGCACTCTAGGTCCCGTATTTTTCGAATTAATTAAGAATAATGTCCCGACCGACAAGAGTAAACTTTTTCCCTAACCATCCCAGAGGATTCTAAATGTTAGATCATTGTATAATAACGCATTTTAACAATAAATATCAAGTTACAACCCTCTGGGATGAGTATTTCTCGAAATAATTGAGAATAATGTCCGAGCGCATTACTTAGTCGGCCGCTCGAGCGAGTCGATCGGAGAGTCGGGGCGCGTCGGTTCGGCGTGCTAGGGAGCTCGAGCGAAATGTTTCTAAGTCCAACCGACAAGAGTAAACTCCTTTCCCTGTCCGTTCCGGACGGTTCTAACCGTTAGATCATTGTATAACAACGCATTTTAACAATGAATATCAAGTTACAACCCTCTAGGATGAGTATTTTTCGAAATAATTGAGTATAATGTCCGGGCGCATTACTTAGCCGGCCGCTAGGGGGAGTCGATCGGAGAGTCGGGGCGCGTCGGTTCGGCGCGCTACGGAGCTCGAACGAAATGTTTCTAAGTCCAACCAACAAGAGTAAACTTTTTCCCTAGCCGTCCCAGACGATTCTAAATGTTAGATCATTGTATAATATCGCATTCTAACAATAAATATCAAGTTACAACCCTCTAGGATGCGTATTTTAAGAAATAATTAATAATAATGTCCGGGCGCATTACTTAGTCGACGCTCGAGCGAGTCGTTCGGTGTACCGACACGCGTATTGGTTCGGCGAGCGACGGAGCTCAAGCGAAATATTTCAAAGTCCCGACCGCCAAGAGAAAACTACTTTCCTAACCTTGCCTAACCTAACCTAACCGTTAGATCCTTGTATAATAATGCATTTTAACAATAGATATCATGTTACAACCCCCTGGGATGAGTAATTTTCAAAATAATTCAGAATAATGTCCGGGCGCATTACTTAGTCGGCCGCTCGAGCGAGTCGATCGGAGAGTCGGGGCGCGTCGGTTCGGCGCGCTAGGGAGCTCGAGCGAAATGTTTCTAAGTCCAACCAACAAGAGTAAACTTTTTCCCGAGCCGTCCCGGACGATTCTAAATGTTAGATCATTGTATAATAACGCATTTTAACAATAAATATCAAGTTACAACACTCTGGGATGAGTATTTCTCGAAATAATTGAGAATAATGTTCGAGCGCATTACTTAGTCGGCCGCTCGAGCGAGTCGTTCGGAGAGTCGGGGCGCGTCGGTTCGGCGCGCTACGGAGCTCGAACGAAATGTTCCTAAGTCCAACCGACAAGAGTAAACTCCTTTCCCTGACCGGTTCAGACTTTTCTAACTGTTAGATCATCGTATAATAAAGCATTTTAACAATAAATATCAAGTTACAGCACTCTAGGACCCGTATTTTTCGAATTAATTAAGAATAATGTAAAAACCGACAAGAGTAAACTTTTTCCCTAGCCATCCCCGGGGATTCTAAATGTTAGATCATCGTATAATAAAGCATTTTAACAATAAATATCAAGTTACAGCACTCTAGGACCCGTATTTTTCGAATTAATTAAGAATAATGTAAAAACCGACAAGAGTAAACTTTTTCCCTAGCCATCCCCGGGGATTCTAAATGTTAGATCATTGTATAACAACGCATTTTAACAATAAATATCAAGTTACAACCCTCTGGGATAAGTATTTCTCGAAATAATTGAGAATAATGTCCGGGCGCATTACTTAGTCGGCAGCTCGAGCGATTCGATCGGAGAGTCGGGGCGCGTCGGTTCGGCGCGCTAGGGAGCTCGAGCGAAATGTTTCTAAGTCCAACCGACAAGAGTAAACTTTTTCCCTAGCCGTCCCAGACGATTCTAAATGTTAGATCATTGTATAATAACGCATTTTAACAATAAATATCAAGTTACAACCCTATAGGATGAGTATTTTTCGAAATAATTGAGAATAATGTCCGGGCGCATTACTTAGTCGGCCGCTCGAGCGTGTCGATCGGAGAGTCGGGGCGCGTCGGTTCGGCGCGCTACGGAGCTCGAGCGAAATGTTTCTAAGTCCAACCGACAAGAGTAAACTCCTTTCCCTGACCGGTTCAGACTTCTCTAACTGTTAGATCATCGTATAATAACGCATTTTAACCATAAATATCAAGTTACAACCCTCTAGGATGAGTATTTTTCGAATTAATTAAGAATAATGTAAAAACCGACAAGAGTAAACTTTTTCCCTAGCCATCCCAGAGGATTCTAAATGTTAGATCATTGTATAATAACGCATTTTAACAATAAATATCAAGTTACAACCCTCTGGGATGAGTATTTCTCGAAATAATTGCGAATAATGTCCGAGCGCATTACTTAGTCGGCCGCTCGAGCGAGTCGATCGGAGAGTCGGGGCGCGTCGGTTCGGCGTGCTAGGGAGCTCGAACGAAATGTTTCTAAGTCCATCCGACAAGAGTAAACTTCTTTCCCTGACCGGTTCAGACTTTTCTAACTGTTAGATCATCGTATAATAAAGCATTTTAACAATAAATATCAAATTACAGCACTCTAGGACCCGTTTTTTTCGAATTAATTAAGAATAATGTCTCGACCGACAAGAGTAAACTTTTTCCCTAGCCGTCCTAGACGAATCTAAATGTTAGATCATTGTATAATAAAGTATTTTAACAATAAACATCAACGTTCAACACTCTGGGACGCGTAGTTTTCGAATTAATTGTGAATAATGTCCCGACCGCCAAGAGTAAACATTTTTCCTAGCCATTCCAAACGATTCTAAATATTAGATCATTGTATAATAACGCATTTTAAAAATAAACCTTAAGTTACAACCCTGTAGGATGCGTTCTTTTCGACTTATTGAAAAATAATTTTCCGAGGTATATGTCGCAACACGCCGCTGCGAATGGAGACTTACGCCGGTAGGATAGGACCCAACACGCCGCTAGGATTGGAGCCAACACGCCGCTAGGATTGGAGCCAACACGCCGCTGCGAATGGAACAATACGCCGCTGGGATTGGAGCTATACGCCGCTAGGATTGGAGCCGACACGCCGCTGGGATTGGAGCTATACGCCGCCGGGATTGGAGCTATACGCCGCTAGGATTGGAGCCGATACGCCGCTAGGATTGGAGCCAACACGCCGCTAGGATTGGAGCTATACGCCGCTAGGATTGGAGCCAATACGCCGCTAGGATTGGAGCTATACGCCGCTAGGATTGGAGCCGATACGCCGCCGGGATTGGAGCCAATACGCCGCTGTAGGCGGAAAGCAATACGCAATGCTTCCAAGTCCCGATCGCCATAGTAAACTTCTTTCCTAACCGTTCTGGACGGTCCTAACTGTTAGATCATTGTATAATAAGGCATTTGAAGTATAAATATCAAGTTACAACTCTCCAGGATGCGTGCTTCTCGAGTTATTGAAAAATAATTTTCCGAGTTATATGTCGGCCTGTACTAAATGTGTTCTACCGGGTCTTGCGGGTAAACGGCAGGAGTAAATCTTGGTCTGTACTGTTAGGTAGGTTCTTCCTGAATATGTTTGCGATGCGCGTGATTGGATTAACGCGATTCCCGCTGTCCCTACCTTTTTTTTCGTACGAACCGTGACTGACGATTTGCGCGGATATTGGGATGCAGGTTTTGGCTGATTTAATTGTCAATAAGAGATGATGTTATCATTTGAAATAGTACAATATGTTAATATTGTATTATTCGTATTTCACTAAGAAAATGAAAAATTTATATTTTAATATTTGCGTTTAAATGAAATGAATTATTTTCAGATTACATAACGTTACATCGTTCAAATAATATAAAGTACAACTGCCGTTTGTTTCAGTATACCGCAACAACTAAGAGGAATACGCTGCTCGAAGATGGAGCAGTACGGCGCTGGAACATGAATAAAACTATACGCCGCTAGGACTTTGGCAATGCGCCGTTCTTACTGAAAGCATTACGCCGCCGGGATTGGAGCTATACGCCGCTAGGATTGGAGCCGATACGCCGCCGGGATTGGAGCTATACGCCGCTAGGATTGGAGCCAACACGCCGCTAGGATTGGAGCTATACGCCGCTAGGATTGGAGCCAATACGCCG
>CAXAAD010000329.1:230000-235000 GCA_963966675.1 Lasioglossum calceatum | reverse complement strand
TTTCAGGGCTAGTTGCTTCGGCAGGTGAGTTGTTACACACTCCTTAGCGGATTCCGACTTCCATGGCCACCGTCCTGCTGTCTTAAGCAACCAACGCCTTTCATGGTATCCCATAAGCGTCGACTTAGGCGCCTTAACTCTGCGTTTGGTTCATCCCACAGCGCCAGTTCTGCTTACCAAAATTGGCCCACTTGGCACTCTGATCCAATATTATAATCTCGTGGCTTCATTGATCCAAGCAAGCCAGAGATCTCACCCATTTAAAGTTTGAGAATAGGTTGAGGTCGTTTCGGCCCCAAGGCCTCTAATCATTCGCTTTACCAGATGAGACTCGCACACGTTCATCAAAAGAGAACGAGCGAGTGCCAGCTATCCTGAGGGAAACTTCGGAGGGAACCAGCTACTAGATGGTTCGATTAGTCTTTCGCCCCTATACCCAGTTCCGACGATCGATTTGCACGTCAGAATCGCTACGGACCTCCATCAGGGTTTCCCCTGACTTCGTCCTGACCAGGCATAGTTCACCATCTTTCGGGTCCCAACGTGTACGCTCTGGGTGCGCCTCTTCTCGCAATGAGAACGAGACGCCCCGGGAGTGCGAGGCCGCATCGTGACGCGGCCCATCCTCCCTTGGTCGACGCTAAGGTACGACCTTCACTTTCATTGCGCCTTTAGGTTTACATGTCCCAATGACTCGCGCACATGTTAGACTCCTTGGTCCGTGTTTCAAGACGGGTCCTGAGAGTACCCAAAGCAGTAGCGTCGCTGACCGGTAATTCAAAGCTTGGCCAGTCCGAGGACACCGCCTGCTAACAGCTGGTTAGGCCCGGAGCCGGCACTAGGTCCGTACCATCCGGGTGACAAACTAACCGAGCTTGCGGCGGGCCTGACGCACACACATTCGAAAATGGATTGGTTGCGGCCCGATACCGTCAGAGTACCGTCACGCAGCCGGCCAGGTGATCGAGCGTCTGCCGTGTGCGCGCGAAGGCGACACGACAGGCAACAACTCGAGCCGTAGACCGACACGCAACGGGTCGCGACGTTCTACTAAGGGAGAAGTGCACGACTACGCGACCGGAACATTTGCCGAAGATGGTGTACCCTCGCACTGGAACCACCGAAGTGGCCCATTGCGGGCTATCTGCGCACCAACGGAAGCCAGCCTCGTCGACGATGAATCTCCCCATTCGATCTTTTGGGTTTCTCAGGTTTACCCCTGAACGGTTTCACGTACTCTTGAACTCTCTCTTCAAAGTTCTTTTCAACTTTCCCTCACGGTACTTGTTCGCTATCGGTCTCGTGGTCATATTTAGCCTTAGATGGAGTTTACCACCCACTTAGGGCTGCACTCTCAAGCAACCCGACTCTAAGGAGAGGTCCTCCCGAAACGCGTACCAGTCGCTACGGGCCTGGCACCCTCTACGGGTAAATGGCCCCATTCAAGATGGACTTGGACGCGGTTCGACGTCTCGGGATAAATTGACCCTCCTGAACACTACATTTCCCAACGGCAGAACCGCGGGATTCAGTGCTGGGCTAATTCCTGTTCGCTCGCCGCTACTAAGGAAATCCTTGTTAGTTTCTTTTCCTCCGCTTAGTAATATGCTTAAATTCAGCGGGTAATCTCGCCTACTCTGAGGTCGTCATACGTGATACAAAATTTTGTGTTTCTCCGAAAGAGCGTAAAAGCAGTACTCGCGAAAACGTACAAAGCACAAAAAAAAAAAAAGAAAAAAAAGAAAACGAAACAACACTACACGACAGAAGAGAAAGGTAACGAAAAACCGATATATATGCCTTATGCGCCACACCAAAGTGTCTTCTTTTTCTTTCTTCATTATTTGCACGTCGATCGGAAACTCTCGCTAGACGATCTGGCCGGTAAACATTAACGTCCGTCGAAAAGAACTTCCGGGGACTGGACGACCGACAGATCGCGCGGTTCCGCACGAATCGACAAATGAAGAAAAGAAAAGACATGGGGCGACCGACATAAAAGGTTTTTTCATAATACACCTTATCTCTCCGCGGTGCTGTTCCGCGCGTGACACAACAAGCAGCGTGTTTTGCGCCCGTGTGACAATCAAGTTCGAAATAAGCCTCGCCAATAGAGGAGTATATATATATATATATATATATATATATATAACCCGGTGGGATTTCTTTTTCTCTCTACTCTAATTTACCAATTAACACACGGGGGTACAGAAACGTTGCGCACGAAACGATGTATCATCGATCAAACACGCACACTTACACCAAAGAGACACGAGAGAAAGAGAGTAAGATCTCAAGACGCACATAGGCCGTCATCAGTACAATTCAACGCGAACGTGGCGATGGAATGGCAATCGCGCAGATTAGCGAGGACAAGTCGACGACGGGGAATAATTCCGACCCGATCAAGTACGACGTGTTCATCCCGCACGATGCTGCGCGTTGCTCCGCTGTCCATCGATCATCAAAGCGTTCGGTAGAACGAGAGATCTCTTTCGTCTCTTCCCTCGAAGACTCGAAAAGGTTAGAGTGTGATAATATGTGTTTGTCGAAATCGCCGGCAACGACGACCCTCCGCCGTAACGCAATTATAACGTAGAGTTAAGAAACGCATCCACGCACAGGCATATTCTCTCCCTGGGGCTTAACATTGCACACCACACCACACTCTGTGTGTCACAGCAGTATTCTTTTTCTCTTTTATATTTGTGTGTCCATCTCTGTAGTCTCTTGAGACATACCTCTTTCGTATACGCATCATTTCAGGCGACGTCGGGAGCGCGTTAAATGTTCATGAGTGAAAACACGCTTCTTTCCGCAAGGCGAATCGTTTCGCAGAGAAGGTGAGAGATTTGGAGATCCTCGTCGAAGCGGTGCCTTACGGGCGGTCGTATTGAAAATACGACTCACGACACCGTAAAACACTCACGCAAGTCCGAACGTAAGAAATACCAATCCCTACTTCGCTTCTCGTTGAAACTATTATTATAGGTATTGTATGTATATGTTTAAGACGCAATGCGAAATTGGCGATTTTCACAGAACCGCGACAAACGCCGACGAAACGCCCATCATTCGCTCGTACGTAGCATCTTTGCAACCCGACTCAGAAACGCTCTTTGGCGCCCTCCAAAAATATTTGGAGAGGTAAGCGACGGCGGGGACTTACAAGAGCAACGCAAGCAGTATATGGTTACGTAAACGACCCTCAGCCAGGCGTGGTCCAGGAATTGTATCCGTGGACCGCAATGTGCGTTCGAAATGTCGATGTTCATGTGTCCTGCAGTTCACACGTTGACGCGCAATTAGCTGCGTTCTTCATCGACCCACGAGCCAAGTGATCCACCGTTCAGGGTAATCGTATATATTTTTGATTTATAAATCAATATATGTATAAGTCTCTTGTTCTGCGGTTCGTAAGAACGCATTGTACCTGAATGATCCAACCAGCGCGCGAAGGAGATTCAGGCGTCGTTTTAAGGACGACACTATCGTCGTCCGTAGAAACGGAAAAAAAACCGTCAGAATACGCGCGAGACTGTTGCACGTATCTGACGGCCGGGCGAACAGTACATTGAAAAACCGTCAAAGTGGAAAACGCGGAGAGGAATATTCTGAAAACGACGGGGATCGTAGACAACCCGATACTGGATCCAGAAAAACACATCCTCTCCTCTTCACTCATTTATTGGAAGATGCGAGAGAGAACGGAGGACTTCACGGCCGGCTCTGGCAGCGGTCATTCGTCCCAAGCTCACGCGGTGCACCAATTGGGCCACACTCACGGAGTAGGGTGTCAGACTCACGACTGCTTTAAAAGCGAGCTTCACGAGCCGGTCCACTTCCCGTAAAACACATTTCCATTAAAATGTTGTGTGTGCTCGAGGAACGATAAATTCCGATACAAGCGGACTCACGAGCCGGCTCTGGCAGCGGTCTTCGTCCCAAGCTCACGTGGCGCACCAATTGGGCCACACGCACGGAGTAGGGTCTCAGACTCGCGACTGCTTTATTAGCGAGCTCACGGCCGGTCCTCTCGGAACACCGTTATTCTTCGGAACGATATTTCATATATTATTTTATTCGATACACTAGAGCGGACTCACGAGCCGGCTCTGGCAGCGGTCATTCGTCCCAAGCTCACGTGGCGCACCAATTGGGCCACACGCACGGAGTAGGGTGTCAGACTCGCGACTGCTTTAGCGAGCTTCACGAGCCGGTCCGCTCAGCTCGAATGTATAATAAATATATGTGGTATATGTTCCGTCGTACAACGAACACCGCGTGCGGCGCAACGTATCGTGCTCTTGGCTATACGCGAACTCGAGATAAATAGAGAGCGGGACTCACAGCCGGCTCTGGCAGCGGTCATTCGTCCCAAGCTCACGCGGTGCACCAATTGGGCCACACGCACGGAGTAGGGTGTCAGACTCACGACTGCTTTAGCGAGCTTCACGAGCCGGTCCTTCGCGTCTCTTCTATCTTCTCGATGTTCGCGAACGAACGCAACACGTGCAACCGCGCGTTTTCCACGGGTTACCCTGAGATTTTGTTTGTCCTCTTTTCGGGACACCGTTTCCAACGGACGACTCCGGACATACCTACGCACGGAGGCGAAGACCGAGGAAGCGTGATATGTGAATTCGAATCGACGCTTACATCCCTGTTTATGCGCGACCGTGAAAAATATGTCCGTATATAGAAGTGTAGAGAGCCTACACGACGCAGAGAACACCAAAGGCGTTATTACATATGGTATATACACAACACTCTTTGACACGAGGTATTTTTCAAAGAGAACGACCACCCGATGGCGGGTGAAAGAAAACATCGGTGTGTGATAATCGTAAACGACGGGTATTTCTATATTCGTGTGTCGATCTGTAGCATTCAGCGTCCGACGAGAAATCGTACGTACCTGATCGTTCGAGTTTGCAAATGCGAACGTCGGTAATGTTGACGATTCCCGAAGACCCGAAGTACAGGCTCTTCAGCACTCA
>CAXAAD010000329.1:217500-227500 GCA_963966675.1 Lasioglossum calceatum | reverse complement strand
TATGACTACTGGCAGGATCAACCAGGGAGCTTCGACAATTTTTGTCGTTTCATATATATATAATACTTATATTATTTCATGTGTCTTTTCGTCGCCAGCTCTTTCAGAGACAGGTCGACGACACTCTCTTTTACTTTCTCCTCTCTGTTCGTTTTCTATTTCATTTATAATTCCATTTTTACTCGTTCGAATTCTCAGAGAACCTTTCGAACGAGTTTATATCATATTCCAACTATTCCTCTTCCTTCTTCTCTCTCCTCTCTCTCTCTTCGTTTTATATTTCATATAATTTCATTTTTACTCGTTCGAATTCTCAGAGAACCTTTCGAACGAGTTTATATAAATTCCTTCTCCTCCTCCTTCTTCTCTCTTCTCCTCTCAACTTTCTTCCATTTCTCAACTTCGAAAAAATTCCTTTTGTCAGTTTCCTTTCTCTCTTTCCATTTCTCAACCTCGAACAAATTCCTTTGATAGTTTCCTTCTTCGTTCTCGGTTTATGTTTCTCATCATATCATCACGAATCATAAGTATGAAATTCCTTTTTAATATTTCCTTTTTGCGTTTCTCTCGAGAACAAATTCCTTTTCAATATATTCCTTTCGTGTTCTTATTCCGAAGAGAACGTTCATATAGGGTTGCGCTAACATCGGAAGATGCGTATAGCTCGGAGCATCGTACCATCCCATAAACCTTAAAGCACGTAACCACGGGCGCTGGACAATCGACACAAGTGCCGAGGAAGCGCGGACAGGACGCATGCTGTACTTGGGTTTCCCATGCTCGTCTGCTCGCTCTGGGCTTGACGAAAGCCAACCTCATTATTATATGACGTTTCTCTGCAAACATTTAGTTTGACTTCTATCTAGTTTTAGTTTCTCTCAAACTTCAGTCCCTAACTATCCCAAATTTTTCGCTCGGATAGAAGAGTTGATGCTCAGTTAGTACGAGTATACACATATCAGTGAATACAAGTCACCAACCTCCTCGATGGGAGGTTCGCCACATAAGGGCCATTCGGTCTAAGACACCGACCCGTGGCAATGCTGTGTAGAGAAAGGTTTCGATACGAAGCACGGTACGAAACAGTCGAGACCGAAGTCTCGAGGCGCCGTGAGCTGCTTCTCGACCGAGATCGTAGAATAGCCCCAAGCGCGCGCTGAACCGCCCGACTCGCCGAACCGTCGAGTCTCTTACAGATACCGAACGGCCGGGAAGGACGCCGGCGCCGCGCGGTGAATAGCACGCGCGCTTATGGGCGCAAACCGCCGCGGCAACAGCCCATCCGGCGGGGCTGTTGGGACTTAGAAAAATTTTCACATGAAAAATTTTTTTGTAAAGTACAATTAATGTTTACATTTCCAGGATATTTAACACAAAATATTCAACTTTTCATATACTATCACGGCACTTTGAACATTTTTCAAGTCCAACCGCCAAGAGTAAACTTTTTTTCTATCGTTCCTAGGCAATTATAAATATTAGATCATTGTATAATAAAGCATTTTAACAATAAATATCAAGTTTCAATCATCTAGGTTGAGTATTTATCGAAATAATTAAGAATAATGTCCGGGCGCATTACTTCCGAGCGAAATTTTTCAAAGTCCAACCGACAAGAGTAAACATTTTTCCTAGCCGTTTCAGACGTTTCTAACTGTTAGATCATTGTATAATAAAGCATTTTAACAATAAATATTAAGTTACAGCACTCTAGGACGCGTATTTTTCGAATTAATTAAGAATAATGTCCCGACCGACAAGAGTAAACTTTTTCCCTAGCCGTCCCAGACGATTCTAAATGTTAGATCATGGTATAATAACGCATTCTAACAATAAATATCAAGTTACAACCCTCTAGGATGCGTATTTTAAGAAATAATTAATAATAATGTCCGGGCGCATTACTTAGTCGACGCTCGAGCGAGTCGTTCGGTGTACCGACACGCGTATTGGTTCGGCGCGCTACGGAGCTCGAACGAAATGTTTCTAAGTCCAACCGACAAGAGTAAACTCCTTTCCCTGACCGGTTCAGACGTTTCTAACTGTTAGATCATTGTATAATAAAGCATTTTAACAATAAATATCAAGTTACAGCACTCTAGGACGCGTATTTTTCGAATTAATTAAGAATAATGTCCCGACCGACAAGAGTAAACTTTTTCCCTAGCCGTCCCAGACGATTCTAAATGTTAGATCATGGTATAATAACGCATTCTAACAATAAATATCAAGTTACAACCCTCTAGGATGCGTATTTTAAGAAATAATTAATAATAATGTCCGGGCGCATTACTTAGTCGACGCTCGAGCGAGTCGTTCGGTGTACCGACACGCGTATTGGTTCGATGAGCGACGGAGCTCGAGCGAAATATTTCAAAGTCCCGACCGCCAAGAGAAAACTACTTTCCTAACCTTACCTAACCTAACCTAACCGTTAGATCCTTGTATAACAATGCATTTTAACAATAGATATCATGTTACAACACCCTGGGATGAGTACTTTTCGAAATAATTCAGAATAATGTCCGGGCGCATTACTTAGCCGGCCGCTCGAGCGAGTCGATCGGAGAGACGGGGCGCGTCGGTTCGGCGCGCTACGGAGCTCGAGCGAAATGTTTCTAAGTCCAACCGACAAGAGTAAACTCCTTTCCCTGACCGGTTCAGACTTTTTTAACTGTTAGATCATCGTATAATAAAGCATTTTAACAATAAATATCAAATTACAGCACTCTAGGTCCCGTATTTTTCGAATTAATTAAGAATAATGTCCCGACCGACAAGAGTAAACTTTTTCCCTAGCCATCCCAGAGGATTCTAAATGTTAGATCATTGTATAATAACGCATTTTAACAATAAATATCAAGTTACAACCCTCTGGGATGAGTATTTCTCGAAATAATTGAGAATAATGTCCGAGCGCATTACTTAGTCGGCCGCTCGAGCGAGTCGATCGGAGAGTCGGGGCGCGTCGGTTCGGCGTGCTAGGGAGCTCGAGCGAAATGTTTCTAAGTCCAACCGACAAGAGTAAACTCCTTTCCCTGTCCGTTCCGGACGGTTCTAACCGTTAGATCATTGTATAACAACGCATTTTAACAATGAATATCAAGTTACAACCCTCTAGGATGAGTATTTTTCGAAATAATTGAGAATAATGTCCGGGCGCATTACTTAGCCGGCCGCTCGGGCGAGTCGTTCGGAGAGTCGGGGCGCGTCGGTTCGGCGCGCTACGGAGCTCGAACGAAATGTTTCTAAGTCCAACCGACAAGAGTAAACTCCTTTCCCTGACCGGTTCAGACGTTTCTAACTGTTAGATCATTGTATAATAAAGCATTTTAACAATAAATATCAAGTTACAGCACTCTAGGACGCGTATTTTTCGAATTAATTAAGAATAATGTCCCGACCGACAAGAGTAAACTTTTTCCCTAGCCGTCCCAGACGATTCTAAATGTTAGATCATGGTATAATAACGCATTCTAACAATAAATATCAAGTTACAACCCTCTAGGATGCGTATTTTAAGAAATAATTAATAATAATGTCCGGGCGCATTACTTAGTCGACGCTCGAGCGAGTCGTTCGGTGTACCGACACGCGTATTGGTTCGATGAGCGACGGAGCTCGAGCGAAATATTTCAAAGTCCCGACCGCCAAGAGAAAACTACTTTCCTAACCTTACCTAACCTAACCTAACCGTTAGATCCTTGTATAACAATGCATTTTAACAATAGATATCATGTTACAACACCCTGGGATGAGTACTTTTCGAAATAATTCAGAATAATGTCCGGGCGCATTACTTAGCCGGCCGCTCGAGCGAGTCGATCGGAGAGACGGGGCGCGTCGGTTCGGCGCGCTACGGAGCTCGAGCGAAATGTTTCTAAGTCCAACCGACAAGAGTAAACTCCTTTCCCTGACCGGTTCAGACTTTTTTAACTGTTAGATCATCGTATAATAAAGCATTTTAACAATAAATATCAAATTACAGCACTCTAGGTCCCGTATTTTTCGAATTAATTAAGAATAATGTCCCGACCGACAAGAGTAAACTTTTTCCCTAGCCATCCCAGAGGATTCTAAATGTTAGATCATTGTATAATAACGCATTTTAACAATAAATATCAAGTTACAACCCTCTGGGATGAGTATTTCTCGAAATAATTGAGAATAATGTCCGAGCGCATTACTTAGTCGGCCGCTCGAGCGAGTCGATCGGAGAGTCGGGGCGCGTCGGTTCGGCGTGCTAGGGAGCTCGAGCGAAATGTTTCTAAGTCCAACCGACAAGAGTAAACTCCTTTCCCTGTCCGTTCCGGACGGTTCTAACCGTTAGATCATTGTATAACAACGCATTTTAACAATGAATATCAAGTTACAACCCTCTAGGATGAGTATTTTTCGAAATAATTGAGAATAATGTCCGGGCGCATTACTTAGCCGGCCGCTCGGGCGAGTCGTTCGGAGAGTCGGGGCGCGTCGGTTCGGCGCGCTACGGAGCTCGAACGAAATGTTTCTAAGTCCAACCGACAAGAGTAAACTCCTTTCCCTGACCGGTTCAGACGTTTCTAACTGTTAGATCATTGTATAATAAAGCATTTTAACAATAAATATCAAGTTACAGCACTCTAGGACGCGTATTTTTCGAATTAATTAAGAATAATGTCCCGACCGACAAGAGTAAACTTTTTCCCTAGCCGTCCCAGACGATTCTAAATGTCAGATCATGGTATAATAACGCATTCTAACAATAAATATCAAGTTACAACCCTCTAGGATGCGTATTTTAAGAAATAATTAATAATAATGTCCGGGCGCATTACTTAGTCGACGCTCGAGCGAGTCGTTCGGTGTACCGACACGCGTATTGGTTCGGCGAGCGACGGAGCTCAAGCGAAATATTTCAAAGTCCCGACCGCCAAGAGAAAACTACTTTCCTAACCTTACCTAACCTAACCTAACCGTTAGATCCTTGTATAATAATGCATTTTAACAATAGATATCATGTTACAACCCCCTGGGATGAGTAATTTTCAAAATAATTCAGAATAATGTCCGGGCGCATTACTTAGTCGGCCGCTCGAGCGAGTCGATCGGAGAGTCGGGGCGCGTCGGTTCGGCGCGCTAGGGAGCTCGAGCGAAATGTTTCTAAGTCCAACCAACAAGAGTAAACTTTTTCCCGAGCCGTCCCGGACGATTCTAAATGTTAGATCATTGTATAATAACGCATTTTAACAATAAATATCAAGTTACAACCCTCTAGGATGCGTATTTTAAGAAATAATTAATAATAATGTCCGGGCGCATTACTTAGTCGACGCTCGAGCGAGTCGTTCGGTGTACCGACACGCGTATTGGTTCGACGAGCGACGGAGCTCGAGCGAAATATTTCAAAGTCCCGACCGCCAAGAGAAAACTACTTTCCTAACCTTACCTAACCTAACCTAACCGTTAGATCCTTGTATAATAATGCATTTTAACAATAGATATCATGTTACAACACCCTGGGATGAGTACTTTTCGAAATAATTCAGAATAATGTCCGGGCGCATTACTTAGCCGGCCGCTCGAGCGAGTCGATCGGAGAGACGGGGCGCGTCGGTTCGGCGCGCTACGGAGCTCGAGCGAAATGTTTCTAAGTCCAACCGACAAGAGTAAACTCCTTTCCCTGACCGGTTCAGACTTTTTTAACTGTTAGATCATCGTATAATAAAGCATTTTAACAATAAATATCAAATTACAGCACTCTAGGTCCCGTATTTTTCGAATTAATTAAGAATAATGTCCCGACCGACAAGAGTAAACTTTTTCCCTAACCATCCCAGAGGATTCTAAATGTTAGATCATTGTATAATAACGCATTTTAACAATAAATATCAAGTTACAACCCTCTGGGATGAGTATTTCTCGAAATAATTGAGAATAATGTCCGAGCGCATTACTTAGTCGGCCGCTCGAGCGAGTCGATCGGAGAGTCGGGGCGCGTCGGTTCGGCGTGCTAGGGAGCTCGAGCGAAATGTTTCTAAGTCCAACCGACAAGAGTAAACTCCTTTCCCTGTCCGTTCCGGACGGTTCTAACCGTTAGATCATTGTATAACAACGCATTTTAACAATGAATATCAAGTTACAACCCTCTAGGATGAGTATTTTTCGAAATAATTGAGTATAATGTCCGGGCGCATTACTTAGCCGGCCGCTCGGGCGAGTCGATCGGAGAGTCGGGGCGCGTCGGTTCGGCGCGCTACGGAGCTCGAACGAAATGTTTCTAAGTCCAACCAACAAGAGTAAACTTTTTCCCTAGCCGTCCCAGACGATTCTAAATGTTAGATCATTGTATAATATCGCATTCTAACAATAAATATCAAGTTACAACCCTCTAGGATGCGTATTTTAAGAAATAATTAATAATAATGTCCGGGCGCATTACTTAGTCGACGCTCGAGCGAGTCGTTCGGTGTACCGACACGCGTATTGGTTCGGCGAGCGACGGAGCTCAAGCGAAATATTTCAAAGTCCCGACCGCCAAGAGAAAACTACTTTCCTAACCTTGCCTAACCTAACCTAACCGTTAGATCCTTGTATAATAATGCATTTTAACAATAGATATCATGTTACAACCCCCTGGGATGAGTAATTTTCAAAATAATTCAGAATAATGTCCGGGCGCATTACTTAGTCGGCCGCTCGAGCGAGTCGATCGGAGAGTCGGGGCGCGTCGGTTCGGCGCGCTAGGGAGCTCGAGCGAAATGTTTCTAAGTCCAACCAACAAGAGTAAACTTTTTCCCGAGCCGTCCCGGACGATTCTAAATGTTAGATCATTGTATAATAACGCATTTTAACAATAAATATCAAGTTACAACACTCTGGGATGAGTATTTCTCGAAATAATTGAGAATAATGTTCGAGCGCATTACTTAGTCGGCCGCTCGAGCGAGTCGTTCGGAGAGTCGGGGCGCGTCGGTTCGGCGCGCTACGGAGCTCGAACGAAATGTTCCTAAGTCCAACCGACAAGAGTAAACTCCTTTCCCTGACCGGTTCAGACTTTTCTAACTGTTAGATCATCGTATAATAAAGCATTTTAACAATAAATATCAAGTTACAGCACTCTAGGACCCGTATTTTTCGAATTAATTAAGAATAATGTAAAAACCGACAAGAGTAAACTTTTTCCCTAGCCATCCCCGGGGATTCTAAATGTTAGATCATCGTATAATAAAGCATTTTAACAATAAATATCAAGTTACAGCACTCTAGGACCCGTATTTTTCGAATTAATTAAGAATAATGTAAAAACCGACAAGAGTAAACTTTTTCCCTAGCCATCCCCGGGGATTCTAAATGTTAGATCATTGTATAACAACGCATTTTAACAATAAATATCAAGTTACAACCCTCTGGGATAAGTATTTCTCGAAATAATTGAGAATAATGTCCGGGCGCATTACTTAGTCGGCAGCTCGAGCGATTCGATCGGAGAGTCGGGGCGCGTCGGTTCGGCGCGCTAGGGAGCTCGAGCGAAATGTTTCTAAGTCCAACCGACAAGAGTAAACTTTTTCCCTAGCCGTCCCAGACGATTCTAAATGTTAGATCATTGTATAATAACGCATTTTAACAATAAATATCAAGTTACAACCCTATAGGATGAGTATTTTTCGAAATAATTGAGAATAATGTCCGGGCGCATTACTTAGTCGGCCGCTCGAGCGTGTCGATCGGAGAGTCGGGGCGCGTCGGTTCGGCGCGCTACGGAGCTCGAGCGAAATGTTTCTAAGTCCAACCGACAAGAGTAAACTCCTTTCCCTGACCGGTTCAGACTTCTCTAACTGTTAGATCATCGTATAATAACGCATTTTAACCATAAATATCAAGTTACAACCCTCTAGGATGAGTATTTTTCGAATTAATTAAGAATAATGTAAAAACCGACAAGAGTAAACTTTTTCCCTAGCCATCCCAGAGGATTCTAAATGTTAGATCATTGTATAATAACGCATTTTAACAATAAATATCAAGTTACAACCCTCTGGGATGAGTATTTCTCGAAATAATTGCGAATAATGTCCGAGCGCATTACTTAGTCGGCCGCTCGAGCGAGTCGATCGGAGAGTCGGGGCGCGTCGGTTCGGCGTGCTAGGGAGCTCGAACGAAATGTTTCTAAGTCCATCCGACAAGAGTAAACTTCTTTCCCTGACCGGTTCAGACTTTTCTAACTGTTAGATCATCGTATAATAAAGCATTTTAACAATAAATATCAAATTACAGCACTCTAGGACCCGTTTTTTTCGAATTAATTAAGAATAATGTCTCGACCGACAAGAGTAAACTTTTTCCCTAGCCGTCCTAGACGAATCTAAATGTTAGATCATTGTATAATAAAGTATTTTAACAATAAACATCAACGTTCAACACTCTGGGACGCGTAGTTTTCGAATTAATTGTGAATAATGTCCCGACCGCCAAGAGTAAACATTTTTCCTAGCCATTCCAAACGATTCTAAATATTAGATCATTGTATAATAACGCATTTTAAAAATAAACCTTAAGTTACAACCCTGTAGGATGCGTTCTTTTCGACTTATTGAAAAATAATTTTCCGAGGTATATGTCGCAACACGCCGCTGCGAATGGAGACTTACGCCGGTAGGATAGGACCCAACACGCCGCTAGGATTGGAGCCAACACGCCGCTAGGATTGGAGCCAACACGCCGCTGCGAATGGAACAATACGCCGCTGGGATTGGAGCTATACGCCGCTAGGATTGGAGCCGACACGCCGCTGGGATTGGAGCTATACGCCGCCGGGATTGGAGCTATACGCCGCTAGGATTGGAGCCGATACGCCGCTAGGATTGGAGCCAACACGCCGCTAGGATTGGAGCTATACGCCGCTAGGATTGGAGCCAATACGCCGCTAGGATTGGAGCTATACGCCGCTAGGATTGGAGCCGATACGCCGCCGGGATTGGAGCCAATACGCCGCTGTAGGCGGAAAGCAATACGCAATGCTTCCAAGTCCCGATCGCCATAGTAAACTTCTTTCCTAACCGTTCTGGACGGTCCTAACTGTTAGATCATTGTATAATAAGGCATTTGAAGTATAAATATCAAGTTACAACTCTCCAGGATGCGTGCTTCTCGAGTTATTGAAAAATAATTTTCCGAGTTATATGTCGGCCTGTACTAAATGTGTTCTACCGGGTCTTGCGGGTAAACGGCAGGAGTAAATCTTGGTCTGTACTGTTAGGTAGGTTCTTCCTGAATATGTTTGCGATGCGCGTGATTGGATTAACGCGATTCCCGCTGTCCCTACCTTTTTTTTCGTACGAACCGTGACTGACGATTTGCGCGGATATTGGGATGCAGGTTTTGGCTGATTTAATTGTCAATAAGAGATGATGTTATCATTTGAAATAGTACAATATGTTAATATTGTATTATTCGTATTTCACTAAGAAAATGAAAAATTTATATTTTAATATTTGCGTTTAAATGAAATGAATTATTTTCAGATTACATAACGTTACATCGTTCAAATAATATAAAGTACAACTGCCGTTTGTTTCAGTATACCGCAACAACTAAGAGGAATACGCTGCTCGAAGATGGAGCAGTACGGCGCTGGAACATGAATAAAACTATACGCCGCTAGGACTTTGGCAATGCGCCGTTCTTACTGAAAGCATTACGCCGCCGGGATTGGAGCTATACGCCGCTAGGATTGGAGCCGATACGCCGCCGGGATTGGAGCTATACGCCGCTAGGATTGGAGCCAACACGCCGCTAGGATTGGAGCTATACGCCGCTAGGATTGGAGCCAATACGCCGCCGGGATTGGAGCTATACGCCGCTGGGATTGGAGCTATACGCCGCTATGATTGGAGCCGATACGCCGCCGGGATTGGAGCCAATACGCCGCTGTAGGCGGAAAGCAATACGCAATGCTTCCAAGTCCCGATCGCCATAGTAAACTTCTTTCCTAACCGTTCTGGACGGTCCTAACTGTTAG
>CAXAAD010000329.1:205000-207500 GCA_963966675.1 Lasioglossum calceatum | reverse complement strand
TAACATTGCACACCACACCACACTCTGTGTGTCACAGCAGTATTCTTTTTCTCTTTTATATTTGTGTGTCCATCTCTGTAGTCTCTTGAGACATACCTCTTTCGTATACGCATCATTTCAGGCGACGTCGGGAGCGCGTTAAATGTTCATGAGTGAAAACACGCTTCTTTCCGCAAGGCGAATCGTTTCGCAGAGAAGGTGAGAGATTTGGAGATCCTCGTCGAAGCGGTGCCTTACGGGCGGTCGTATTGAAAATACGACTCACGACACCGTAAAAACTCACGCAAGTCCGAACGTAAGAAATACCAATCCCTACTTCGCTTCTCGTTGAAACTATTATTATAGGTATTGTATGTATATGTTTAAGACGCAATGCGAAATTGGCGATTTTCACAGAACCGCGACAAACGCCGACGAAACGCCCATCATTCGCTCGTACGTAGCATCTTTGCAACCCGACTCAGAAACGCTCTTTGGCGCCCTCCAAAAATATTTGGAGAGGTAAGCGACGGCGGGGACTTACAAGAGCAACGCAAGCAGTATATGGTTACGTAAACGACCCTCAGCCAGGCGTGGTCCAGGAATTGTATCCGTGGACCGCAATGTGCGTTCGAAATGTCGATGTTCATGTGTCCTGCAGTTCACACGTTGACGCGCAATTAGCTGCGTTCTTCATCGACCCACGAGCCAAGTGATCCACCGTTCAGGGTAATCGTATATATTTTTGATTTATAAATCAATATATGTATAAGTCTCTTGTTCTGCGGTTCGTAAGAACGCATTGTACCTGAATGATCCAACCAGCGCGCGAAGGAGATTCAGGCGTCGTTTTAAGGACGACACTATCGTCGTCCGTAGAAACGGAAAAAAAACCGTCAGAATACGCGCGAGACTGTTGCACGTATCTGACGGCCGGGCGAACAGTACATTGAAAAACCGTCAAAGTGGAAAACGCGGAGAGGAATATTCTGAAAACGACGGGGATCGTAGACAACCCGATACTGGATCCAGAAAAACACATCCTCTCCTCTTCACTCATTTATTGGAAGATGCGAGAGAGAACGGAGGACTTCACGGCCGGCTCTGGCAGCGGTCATTCGTCCCAAGCTCACGCGGTGCACCAATTGGGCCACACTCACGGAGTAGGGTGTCAGACTCACGACTGCTTTAAAAGCGAGCTTCACGAGCCGGTCCACTTCCCGTAAAACACATTTCCATTAAAATGTTGTGTGTGCTCGAGGAACGATAAATTCCGATACAAGCGGACTCACGAGCCGGCTCTGGCAGCGGTCTTCGTCCCAAGCTCACGTGGCGCACCAATTGGGCCACACGCACGGAGTAGGGTCTCAGACTCGCGACTGCTTTATTAGCGAGCTCACGGCCGGTCCTCTCGGAACACCGTTATTCTTCGGAACGATATTTCATATATTATTTTATTCGATACACTAGAGCGGACTCACGAGCCGGCTCTGGCAGCGGTCATTCGTCCCAAGCTCACGTGGCGCACCAATTGGGCCACACGCACGGAGTAGGGTGTCAGACTCGCGACTGCTTTAGCGAGCTTCACGAGCCGGTCCGCTCAGCTCGAATGTATAATAAATATATGTGGTATATGTTCCGTCGTACAACGAACACCGCGTGCGGCGCAACGTATCGTGCTCTTGGCTATACGCGAACTCGAGATAAATAGAGAGCGGGACTCACAGCCGGCTCTGGCAGCGGTCATTCGTCCCAAGCTCACGCGGTGCACCAATTGGGCCACACGCACGGAGTAGGGTGTCAGACTCACGACTGCTTTAGCGAGCTTCACGAGCCGGTCCTTCGCGTCTCTTCTATCTTCTCGATGTTCGCGAACGAACGCAACACGTGCAACCGCGCGTTTTCCACGGGTTACCCTGAGATTTTGTTTGTCCTCTTTTCGGGACACCGTTTCCAACGGACGACTCCGGACATACCTACGCACGGAGGCGAAGACCGAGGAAGCGTGATATGTGAATTCGAATCGACGCTTACATCCCTGTTTATGCGCGACCGTGAAAAATATGTCCGTATATAGAAGTGTAGAGAGCCTACACGACGCAGAGAACACCAAAGGCGTTATTACATATGGTATATACACAACACTCTTTGACACGAGGTATTTTTCAAAGAGAACGACCACCCGATGGCGGGTGAAAGAAAACATCGGTGTGTGATAATCGTAAACGACGGGTATTTCTATATTCGTGTGTCGATCTGTAGCATTCAGCGTCCGACGAGAAATCGTACGTACCTGATCGTTCGAGTTTGCAAATGCGAACGTCGGTAATGTTGACGATTCCCGAAGACCCGAAGTACAGGCTCTTCAGCACTCACTCCCCAATACAAGTAAACGATATACCACACAACGCGATGCTCTCTCCACCTTCGCGCAAGCACCGTATTTCTGGCCCGTCGTTCTCAATCCCATTGTCGAAAGAGACTGTGTGCCGTATATATATACGCCGTGTTAATGCACGAC